>JAVYIG010009856.1:0-74164 GCA_035222895.1 Strongylocentrotus droebachiensis
GTTGAAATGGAGATGATAGTGTAGTGAGCATTGCAATTGTTAATTGATGTTTTGGCGTATGTGTGTGTTTTAGAGAGTCTGTGGGAAAGCAAAATAGAAAGAATGAGGGAGAGAGCTGGAAAAAATTAGTTGGAGACTTAAAATGGAAAAAAAGAGAGGGGAAAGAGAAATAATAGTCGTGTGGAAAAAAAGTGATTGAAAAAAGTTGTTCATACAATTCCATTACAGGCGATTGTTGGGTTATATCCACAATGAAATTATACATTTCTTCAATTATAATACTGTTTCTATATTCAGCTCTATCACATGGGGGGGGGGGGGGGGGGGGGGGGGGGGGTAAGAGGACTTTTTTGTTTTCTTTTTTTTTGGTCTCGAAATTTGAAAATTTGACATTTTGCTCCGTTAGGGGGGGGGGGGGGGTAAGGTCACCTTTTTAGGTCAGCCATGGGAATCTTTTTTTTAATAATAATTAAAAATATTAAAAAAAAAAAAAAAAATCCAAAGGGGGGGGGGGGGAGTTTATGGGGTTATGGGGGGGGGGGGGGGGGTTTACACACACAAAACAAAACCAAAGGAAGGGGGTTTAACCCCCCCCCCCCCCCCCACCCCCCCTCTCTCTGTCTATCTCTCTTCCTCTCTCTCTCTCTCTCTCTCTTTCTCTCTATCTACGTCTCTCTCCTTCGATCTCACTCTCTTCTCTTCTTTGTCCCCCCCTCTCTCTCTCTCTCTCTCTCTCCCTCGTATGCTCTATCTACATTATACCTTCTCTCTTATAACAATATTTATCATATTCCAACTACGCGTAATTCTTGTTTATTTTTCTTTGTAACAAACACAATCTTTGAATGAATACATGGGTAAAAGGTCACAGTAAAAGAATGATACAAACTGATTAAGTATTCTTAATTACGTTTCTATTTTAATGAATTGGACTGATGAAATGAAAAGCACGGCTGACATGGTTAGCTTTTCATAGGTCACAGGTTATTACAAAAAATATCAGCATAAAAATGAGCGCAATAAACATGACTACCAACTACTATTCAGATAACAGAATACAAATTAACAACCAAAAAATGACTACCAAACTACTCTTCAGATAATAGACTGAAAAATTAACAAAAGAAACATGACTATTAAACTACTACTCAGATAACAGAATACAAATTAACAACCAAAAAATGACTACCAAACTACTATTCAGATAATAGACTGAAAATTAACAAAAGAAACATGACTATTAAACTACTACTCAGATAACAGAATACAAATTAACAACCAAAAAATGACTACCAAACTACTATTCAGATCACAAAATACAAATTAACAACCAAAACATGACTACCAAACTACTCTTCAGATAATAGACTGAAAATGAACAAAAGAAACATGACTATTAAACTACTATTCAGATCACAGAATACAAATTAACAACCAAAAAATGACTACCAAACTACTATTCAGATAATAGACTGAAAATGACAAAAGAAACATGACTATTAAACTACTATTCAGATCACAGAATACAAATTAACAACCAAAAAATGACTACCAAAATACTCTTCAGATAATAGACTGAAAATGAACAAAAGAAACATGACTATTAAACTACTATTCAGATCACAGAATACAAATTAACACCAAAAATGACTACCAAACTATTCTTCAGATAATAGACTGAAAATGAACAAAAGAAACATGACTATTAAACTACTATCAGATCACAGAATACAAATTAACAACCAAAAAATGACTACCAAACTACTCTTCAGATAACATAATAAAAATAAACAAAATAAATATGACTACCAACTTTTCTTCATAGTAAGGAGTGTTTGTCAACGCTTAGGAAATTTTCTTTGCACGTTTGACAAGTGACATTTTTGGACTAAATAAAGATATATCTGGATAATATGAAACAATTCCTTAATGTGACAAAGTATTACAATTGAAATATCTTAAAAGCCTATTTCCTTTTTGTCAGATAGAAGGTTTAGCAATGTTTTCAAACTGCATTTACAAGCCCGATGTTTTTGTTTGTTATAACATTTTAAAGACCGTCAATACTACTGGGCCAGAAGGGAATAGACCACACAGCTAGGTCACTGACAGGTGGCTATCTCATTAACTCAGCTCTCAACTAACATAGAAAAAAAGGACCATGGGGACCAATAGGCACCGATTGGGGAAGTTTTCTATATAGAGGGAGCAAATAGCTACAAGTAGGACAGTGGGGTTTTAAAGCCCGTCTTACATCATAACACTATTTATATGACTTGGAATGACACCTAAAACAAAGTGAAGAAACAAGAATATAGACTTGCTGGAAAGAAGTAACAGATTAATATTCCACGAAATATAATGCTATTTTACTTAAAATCTTATTTATTTCAACAAAATCTTGGGTTTTCAGATACATGTAATGTTGGATTGTTCGTAATTTACAATCATAATCAAATAACGAGCAACTTATTATAAATATAATGCTTTGAAAAAGAACTGTTTACATATATGAATATAATTGAATATAACGTTAAATAGCATATCGTATATAGAAAGGAAACAAAGATAATACGAGCAAATATAAATATACTTAATACATTGATGATAGCTTGTTTTTCTTTAAAGATATACTTTACCAGCGACAGGGGCAATAATGCGGGTAATGGTAAAGAAGAAAGGGTCACTAATTTATGTCCCAAATTATTGAGGGATTAATGTAGAAGAGAAAATTAAACCGGAGTGGAAATAGCGAAAAATAAGTATACAGAACGGTTGAGATTCATAAGGGCATGTGGTGTTTTCAGTTTGACTGATATGAGAAAGATGCACAGTAGTTTGTAAAAATGAATTGACAGCGGTATGAAAAGAAATAACATAACAAACTCATATTCTGCGATTCGACATAGATGCAAGAGATTATACTAGATTAACTGAAACGCCTGTACATTTATCTGTTTTTAGTATTTTACATGTATAGCAATGGTTCATGAGTTCGCATGCATTCAAAATAATATCGCAATAAAAAGTAAAAACCAGTAATATAACTCAATAATAATCAATGCCTTGGTTTAATAAATCATCCACACAACTTTAAACGATTAGATCATAATCCTCCATGTTGTAGCTACCTTTACACAACACTAATATTATATTGATATAACCTGAGACGGTTTTGGACAAAATATGCCCCCTCCTAAACCCCAATTGAAATCTCGCGATAATCCGTCAAATCTTATTCTTATCGATATCAAGCTCTTTTTTAAATACAACATTTCCTTACCGTTTCAAAGTGGCTACGCCTACTCGAAATGAATACATGCATTGTTTTCTTTTCCATCTAGAATGAGTAGGCATTTCTCAATCCATGCTTCATTTCAATCCCTCCCATACATTGAATATTTGAAAGCTTCAAAAAACATTTTCATCAAACTCGAAATTAATCGTACAAAGATATTAAAAACATAAATAAGATAAGGTTCATCCAATATATTAAAACAAAATTGTACCCCCAGAAATACTCTCCAGACGCGTTTTTTTTATTTCATAAAGAAATTATATATTGCTAGGATCCTAATGTCAGTTATTATATTTAGAATATATCATGTAATTATTCAAAGGTGAAACATGATTTTATTCCGGGTATGGGGGTTCTTACAACTTCTAAAAAGTCATCGAGAATTCGAAGTAATATGGATTATGGTAAATCCTCTAGCTTTCGATATGTAAAAAGAAATTCCTTAGTAAGAAAACGGCTTAGTTATATGAAGAATCGAATAATCTTATTTTTCATTGAGGCTAATTAATCCTGCAGTATGAGGAATTCTATCTATTCTTCAGATGACTCATACAATAAATCTCTTCTTGAACACAAATAATTTCTCTCCGTTACAAGCTACAAGGTTACCAAAAGGAGTTACGAGGTATGGGTAAGTGTCGTCGCATACGTCTGATGTCACGTATTCCACGATCTTCCTTGCCTGTATGATACCATCACATGACACCTGATCAACTGTCATGATAGTACGCTCTCTATCCCAGTATGTGATGTAGAGTGTGTCTGTCAGTTTGTCAACGCGACACCATGGCCAGATCCACTCATCAGAGTGTATGACAGCCTTCTCTACTCCTAATCGTGAGATGACAGTGAATTGATCATAACCTGTCTTCGCAACGAAATCACCTGATGACAAGGCTTGTATCCCACCAAACACCAACTTGCCCTGAATCTTAATAGTGCTTACTATCTTACCATAAGCAGGGTTGATGACGTACATATTAGACTGAGCATACTGAGCAGCGAGGATCATCCCATCCCTGTCAACCTCAACGTGCACACTAGTAACATTAGAGTTGTGTTTCTTCGGTATGATGATATCTCTAATCACCTTCCATTGTCTGTCATAGATAGTGGTGCATCCATGATCGTCAAAGCTGTCGCCCTTGCAGCCTGGTCCCGCCTTACCACACACTATTACGTTGCTGTCTACGGAGGCGCATGATGTAATATACATGTCACTTCCTCCCTCAAAGACTTTCTGTGTGTGTTCAGTGTTGATATTCGTAACATACGTGGCGTTGTTCTTTACGTCCCGCACACATAACTCATCATCACTGATCAAACCACGCACCCGTGGGTAATTAACAATCGATGGAATGTGGATTGACTTGACAAGCTCCCATTTACCGATATAGCCATCAATTCTTCCGTAGTGTTCCCCACCTACATCACCCTCGACAAACTTCACTTTCAGAATTTCACACTGCATTCGGTCAAGACAATTGCTTACATCTTGTTGAACATTCAAATTTAAAATGTCATCTAGGGATGCAAGTACTTGAGGAGCTTCATTCACCAATGTTTTGTCATCTTGTTTGATTCTTTTGATCTTGGCGTCAACACTATCGATAATGCTGATTGCATGCTGATTCTTACTTGTGAGATCTTCTATCTTTTTAGCAACCACCTCGCTGATTGCCTTTGTTTCTGATTCGACTTTGGCTTGGCTTTCTCTGATGGGTCGTTGTTGTTGTTCTGCTTCTTCTTGACATGATTTGATCCGCCTTTCCCTCTTTTCGTTAATTATTTGTATTTCTTTATCCGCCTCCTCGTCGATCGAACGAATCGATCGTTTTTCCTTGTCTTTCACACTCTTTAATTTGTCTTCGAATGTCAACTTAAGTTCATCGTTGACTGATTGAAAATGGTTACTTGCAGAGGTTGCAGTGGACTCTAGTTTAGAGTCGAGCATTTTCAGTTGTTTCTTCATTTCCTCTATCTCGTGCTGTTTATCATCCAGTTTCCTCCTCCTCTCCAAGATGACATCCCCGATGTCGTCTAGCTTACATGGTTTCTGGCCGTGATCTTTGGTAGCGCATGGATGACAAATCGGAATGTTGTGTTTTTTGCAGTAAAATTTGATTGGATCACCGTGTATGTCACATGACCATGTCATGTCATGACCTTTTCTAGTGTGTAGCTTACCCGTTTCATATCTCTCTCCTGGGAACTTGGACGCCATGAT
Source organism: Strongylocentrotus droebachiensis (assembly GCA_035222895.1). Lineage (NCBI taxonomy): Eukaryota > Metazoa > Echinodermata > Echinoidea > Camarodonta > Strongylocentrotidae > Strongylocentrotus > Strongylocentrotus droebachiensis. The sequence continues at coordinate 5,526 of JAVYIG010009856.1, forward strand.
GAGGAGCAGATGGTAGGAAGCAACCTGCACAGTGAACAATAATACAAATAAAATTTGAGATTTTTTTTTTTTTTTTTTTTTTGGGGGGGGGGGGGGGGGGGGGGGGTGTTACACCCACAAATGTAATAACGTCCACAAATATAATAACACTTTACCCACAAATGTAATAACACTTTACCCACAAATGTAATAATTTCACCCACAAATGTAATAACCACTTTACCCACAAATGTAATAATTTCGAATCACCCACAAATGTAATAATGACTTTACCCACAAATGTAATAAATTTGAAGTGATATTTTGTCGAATTTGTTCAAAACTAAAACCCTGTAATAAAGCATGGGTATAGCGCGCAGTCTTTACTCCAGACCCGGTTATTTCAAAAAATTAAAAAATCTTCAAATCTAAGACCCCATAATCCTTTTCCTGTGGAAGATGGAGGGGTCTTAGGTTAAAAGGTTTTTTCTTTGTTTCGTTTTCTTTTTTTCTTTTTTGATGATGACGTTGACATTCGTATAGATAGTACAGCGCATCCTTATCCATGAATGTCTTGTTTGGAATGTATAACCAACAGAGAAGACATCCATTAATTATCTAACGTCCTATAGCTGTGCCACACATTTTGTGTAAAAATGATTACGAGTATTTTTTTGTATTACAAATAAAAGATGGTACTTACGAGCAGTTTGCTGTATTGTCCAGTTGTGATGAGGACGTATCCACTATGAGGCAACGATGTAGTATTACAGTGTACAGTTTGCATGTACGCAATTGATTGTAAGCGCAGTGTGTGTATACACATATACAGTGTATGTACTGTGAAACATCGGGTATTTCCAAGCGCAGCTACACGGTACAGATCCACTCATTGGAAACGTAGAGTCCAAAGTCTAAAACGTCGTGTTCTCAATTCCAGTAGTATGCGTCTACAATAGGCCTGTTTACTAATGTATTCACGGACCTTTAAATTTGCACACGGTTGTAAGCTCTGGCAAACAAACCGAGCGCAGTGTCTGCTACGGCCCTGCTACACACACTTTGTATACGGCGATGTGGGGAATGCGAGGAAAAAAAGGCTGATCATCGTCCTAATAAACTTCGTTTAAAACTGTTTGTTTTCCAACCTTAGGGTATATAATTAAAATAAATATAGTTTTTCTCAGTTGTACATGACAAATCTTCGATTTTATTTTCCGAAATCCGACGAAATATCGCAAAAATGGGAGGTAAGCATTGCTGTTACGGCACGTGTAACAGCGATTCACGGTACGCAGACAGACCCCATAAATGGTCCGGCTGGTTGAGCTTATTTTGACCAACACGAAAGAGCCAACACAAAGCCAATATTGGCAATGGCTGGAATAAAACGAATAAGGAGCTATCTCGTTTTTCAACGGCTGGTTCCAAATTACCGAATATTTGTGGGGCACCATGAATGTTAGATGGACATTTCAGCCGTGTCTGAAACGATTTTGATCAAACAAATGTGACTTAAAGTTTGTCAATTAAATTGTAAATTATTTCAAATTTGGTACTCAGTTTTTTCATGATGCTTTCAAAAAATATATATTGTGTAGCGCCCTCTGGAGTAAAATTCAACTATCTCTTTAAGAAACATTAATTTGAAAAAAAAGATGGTCAGAGCGGACAGTCAAGAGAGTTTAACAGAGACAGAATGAGAGTGCCATCGTTCTAATTTCTCCTTTCTTCTGTGCAAAATTTATTTTCGAAAAACAAGTATAGTTTGCAGTACACACTAAGAAAAAATGGTGCAACTATGCACCTTTAGGGGTTCAAACCGATGCAACAATAGCAGCACCTTTAGGGGTTAAATCCTGCACCCTTTTCAAAGGTGCAATCCTGCACCCTTTTAAAGGCTGCCAGATTGAACCTTTTAGGGGACATGTTAGTACCCTTTATGGTTCAATCCTGCACCTTTAGGGGTGCAAACCGATGCAACAATAGCAGCACCTTTAGGGGTTAAATCCTGCACCCTTTAAGGAGGGTGCCAGATTGCACCTTTTAGGAGACATGTTAGTACCCTTAATGGTTCAATCCTGCTCCTTTAGGGGTGCAAACCGATGCAATAGCAGCACCTTTAGGGGTTCAGTCCTGCACCCTTTAAAAGGTGCAATCCTTCTCCCATACTCGAGGAATACTCGTAAAATTTGCTCGTACACAAATACATATTAAACATGCATGTTGTTTATTGGTTAGTAATCATATAATCAATATATCTATTGCTAAAACGTGAATGTAATTGTAACATGATCAGACAAAAGAATCTATTTGTTTAATGATTGCCGAAGGAAAATTCAAATCACAAAACTGATGTGCATTGTCATAATTTGCTTAAAAAATCATGATAAATGTATTTTTATGTGAACACGTGTAAAGTAATCATGAATATGCATGCAATATGCAAACTTTTATTTTGCACCCTTTTTGGTCGATAGGGTTCATTTTTGTAGGAAGGGTGCAAAATCTTATATTGCACCCTTTTTTGAACCCCTTTTCCTTCAATAGGGTTCATTTTTATGTAAAGGGTGCAAACTCTTATTTTGCACCCTTTTTTGCACCCTTTTTTCTTAGAGTGTACGAATGCGATTTCTAGTAAAGACATTACAATTCAAACTTCTTATCTGTCACAATACATTCCCGTTTACCGTATCAACCACTGCCAATATCACAACTACCGAGGACCACAAAAAACCTAACCATACATCATACATTCATAACTTATCCAAGTACAACATACTGACAAAGTATGTAATCATGTCATGCCTTATGATATGGAGGTCAAAGGTGGTGATACTCTTTTCATCTACTCAAAAAAGAAGATTCTCCTTGCCTCTTAGAGGTGTTTATTAAATATTCAAACAATAACATAATTTTGCTTACAATTTAGCAAAACAACGGAAAATCAATAATACACAAATTATTTGTTCAAATATAACTAAGCAAATTCGCTGGAAATTCGATATTTTGTACTTTCAAATGTTCGTTTATTCATCTACTCAATATGATAATCTATACAGACCAGAATTTCTTACTGTTCACTTTTAGTCTATAGGCACGCAATGGAAAGATATATATGAACGGGATTCCCACCTTCACATTTCAAGGGATGCATGCTACCACCCATTCAGAAAATATGAGTGCACAAATAGAAAGGAAGACAAATACAAATCAGATATGTTATCATAACTACTACACGGGAACGGCTTTGTCTGTGCCTCTCAAACTGTTTACAGAGTAGTGTAGAATATTTGCTTATGCAAAGAGTTGTGTGATGTATTTTACATCTCTGCGCTCTTCGATATCTTTTTGCTTGCATCAAATGAATTAGCTGATGCATATGAGGAACACATGTATTCTCAACAAATAATTCAGGTGTATGCTTATAGGCACTATATGATATCATAGAAGAGAGAGAGAGAGAGAGAGAGAGAGAAAGCTTGAGCGTGGATAGAGCCGGTTGTATTCCACGACGAATTTATTTCAGGCATGTTTATATAATATTTTAAATAGTTCATCAACCTCGACGATAAAGCGGGAAAAGAGCCTTATATATCTTATTCTTGTTCCTTTTCTATTTCATTAATCTCTGTCATAGGTTAGAACATAATCATAATTGCCTTGGTCATTCTAGCCTTTTTACAGTTCTTTTTTATTACTCGCCTAACATCTTATCCTCTCTCTCTCTCTCTCTCTCTTCCCTTCTCTGTCCGCCTTTCCAATCACTGTCGCTTAATCTAAATCTACTTCTGCTTTATAACTCTACTTCATAGTCGATTAAAGCTCAGCAGAGAATTACTATCGCCCCCTTCCATATGGTTTCCGATCTCATCGAGTAAGTCCTAACGCTACACTATGACAACTATAAAGTTTCACACATCACACAATATAAATGAAGCCTGTTATATATGACCCTAAGAAGTTCTGGAGATTCGGTCCGCTCGCCTCCTCTTGTAATTTCAAGCAAAAACAATAATTTTGATTTTGATTTTGATTATGACTTTGATTTCAGATTTTGATTTTGACAGACGTAGGCCTATGTCTGTTTAGACGAGTATGCCTACAATGTAATATAATTCAGAAGTCTTATGAAACACGGGTAATGAACTTGGTTTGACGGTACCTTCGAGTTCTACATTTCATTTCCCTGCAGCGTACGCTGTTGCGTAGACGGTGTTGTTCGCATTGTTTTGGGGGTGTACGTAGTGGGCATCTCGTACGAGTAGAAGTGTCTATGGATTGACTTTACTTGTATAATATCGTGAAATATAACCACTGCTACGTGTTAAAGGCAGGGGCTTGTATCATAATCCATATTTGCCAATTTAAAGGGACATAAAGGGCGATTATCAATTTCAAATTTAACCCCCCAAAAACGAAGCCCTGAAATTACGTTACAAGTATTGTGAGATCGTCTGCAAGTGAGCTACTATGTCCGAGCGTTCAAGTGTGAAGCGCACCATCTCCAACGCACCGTTACTTGATCTATTCGACAACATATCAGAGCGTCATCTTTTGGGGAGACTTTTTGAATCATTTCATCATGGTTGGTATGGGCCGAAAGGGGAATCCCCAATGTTCGGACCTATTCCTATGCACTGTTTCCTTGCGTCAGTTCGTCCTTTTTATTTATTTCCTGTATAGATCGACTACAATAATGACCATCTCGTCTTCAGCATGAGGAAAAGATGGGTCGTTACAATGTGAGGAGTTCGTTAAAGTCATATGCATTACAGAATGAGAGAAGGGGTTGAGTGATGTTTGACATCATCGGAAAGGAAAATCATTGCATTATTACCATCCAACTTATCATTGCACCGGCTTCATTTTTTTAAAACTTTTTGATCATTTTAGAAAATGTATTTTGCAAGAAGCTAGAAATATTGTCCTGTAGGATAAACCGATTGAATTTCCAAGTAAACATTTACAAATCATTCTCAACTTTAATTACAATGTTTATATCATGGATATCGTTCTGTGTCTGCTTTACTCCTTTGACATACGACTAGATCATTAATACTTGCATTGATATTTGGATTTTTATATTTAAATTTGGTTGCGTCTTAATCAAAGCTTATCCTTACCCATGTCCTCTATGATTTCCATACATGGAACATGAATGATTATGCATATTTTAACTAGCCTCCTTTGCATCCTAAACGGCTTTTGGCTTGTCAGTTTTTAATGAAGTTCTACTAAAGTTGTGAACCTTGTAAACGAAAAGGCATGGGGCCTGTTCCATTAAGCGCTAAGATGCGTCTTAAGCGTTCTTAAGTCCAGGTTTAGGGCTAAGTGTAAGATGCATCTTGGTGGAAACTTCACAAAAACACTAAAACGCAAACCATAATTAGCACCCATTTAACTAAGTTTAGCAAACACGTCGTAGTGCTTTGAACACTCACTGAGCTACATGTAGCAATAAACCTGTAGCTAGAGAACACAATAGAAGTTTCCAATCGATGCAGACAAAGCATGGTTAAAATTTTGATGACATGCTAACAGTTCCTGAAAATGAAATTGTGATAATATGATGATCGAGGTGATGATGGTGATGATGATGGCAAAGATAATGATGTATCATCGCCGTTATAAATAATATAACTACAGTGATTGTACACCATCATTTTCATTATCCCAATCACCATCATCACCACCATTATCATAGCGATGCAGCCAGTTGTGAATCCCTTGTGACGATCAAACGCTTAGCAGTAGGAGCTAGGTAGAGTACCTATATATAGGTACTCTAGAGCTAGGGCAGGTCTACCTCCCTCTGGTGGTCAAAATGAGGATGTTAAATAATCATGATACTCTTCGATGTATCATTGATGCATTATCTTATAAACATTTGTATTAGTTCTTTGTTTGTTTTTATCTATCTTTTTGTGTTATAATGGTGTCTCCCCATTCCCTCAACCCCTCCTTTTTCCTCTTTCTCTCCCTTTCTCTCCTCTCTCTCTCTCTCCTCCTCTTTCTCTCTCATGCTCTGTCTACATTTCCCTTTTCTCTCGGTTATATCACTTTAACCTAGTTCAATTACGCTTAATTAATGTAAATGTTTCTATTTATAACAAATATTTGTCTTTGTTTTGTTATTTGATTAAAACATTCATACTTAAAGAATGACAAATATTGTAGTTGATTACGTTTATTTTAATTGTTTGAGCTGATAAAATGAAAAGCCGTGCTGACATTGTTTAATTTCCATATGTTCCAGGTAATAAAAGGCTAACAGATACCAGAATGAAAATGAACAAAATAAACATTAGTACCAATTTGGTAAAACTACTTGTCAAATACCGGAATGAAAATGAACCAAATAAAAACGACTTCTAAACTACTCGTCAGATACCAGAACGAAAATGAAGAAAAAAAAGCACGAATACCAAACTACTCTTTAAATACAAGAACGAACATGAACGAAATAAAGATGACTGACAAATAACTTGTCATATATGATAATGAAAATAAACAAAATTAAAATTAACAACAAAACTTTCTCTTGAGATTCCAGTACAAAAATGAACAAAATAAACATTACTACCAAAGTACTCTCCATAGTAAGGAGTGTTTCGTCTATGCTTAGGAACTGAACTTTAAAGTTTGACAAGTGATATTGTTTAACTAAATATAGACAATCATTGCATAAAATGAAGTTCATTTATTGATAAATCATTACAATCGAGATAAATGTAATAGCGTATTTATATAACTAGTTTCCTCTCAACTGCATTTACGAGCCCAATTATTTTTTTTCCATTCTAAATCGAGTGCAACCACACATGTTACACTTCCAAATGTCTAGGAATGAAAGCTAGAACAAACTGAAGTTACATGTGTGTAGGCCTACAATGTACTTTAATGTAAGATAATCATTATTCCATATCCCATGAAATCGTTCAATTTAAAATGTTTTCTTCTTAAATAAAATCATGCATTGTAACATACATGAAATGTTGCATTGTGCAAATTGTCGCTCATAACACTCAATGTTCCAGCTACCTGCACACATTATTGACGTTATATTGATAAAACATGTTTTACATATGAAACGATAAGGGGAAAAAAGAACCTTCAAAATCTCTTTTGAAATCTCTGTCAACACCATCGTACACATCAGCAATAATAGTGTGTATTCCTCGGTATATGGTGATGTCTCTTATTACATGGATGAAATTCGCCAAATCTTATAGCAAACCATTACTTATCGATGTCAAGCGTTTCCTTTTTTTTGTACATGACATTTCCTCACTGTTTCAAAGTGACTAGGCCTTCGTATCAATTTAAAAAATATATTATCTACCACCGCATTTGCATTTGTATATATTTTGTTAAGAAGGAGTAATCATTTTCCAATCCATGCTTCATTCGAATCACATCCATTTGAATATTGGTCCACATGATAGCTAGGAGAAAAAAATCATTCAAATCAAGAATAATCATTTATAAAGATTATATACATACATAATATCAAGGTTCACCGGTTTACTTTAACAATTGAGTACCCCATTTATAAGTTGCTGTGTTTCTAATCTTCGTTATCATATTCAAAAATAGAATATTATGTAATTATTGAAAAGTGAACATTATTGTATTCCGGGTGTGGACTTGCTAACAACTTTCAAAAAGTCACCAAATCTCGAAGTAACATGAATTAAAAATAACATGTTTAAGTATTCAATATTCAAAACAAATTTCTTTGAGAGAAATAGAAATGCTTTAATTTCAACTTGGTTATTCGAACAATTGGATCATTCAATATACCATTGAGGCAAATTAGTCCTGCAATATGAGGAATTTCATCGATTTCTTCTAATGACTTATACAATAAATATCTTCTTGTACATAGCAACCTTGTCTCCATTACAAGCTACAAGATTAACAGTAGGAGTTACGAGGCATTGGTTAATGTACAAGTAGCTGCTCCGGTCTGATTTCTCGTATTCCACGATCCTCCTTGCCAGGATGATACCATCACATGACACCTGATCAAACGCGCAGATATTACGCCCTCTATCACTGTATGTGATGTAGAGTGTGTCTGTCAGTTTGTCAACGCGACACTCTGGCGCGCACCACTCAGCACAGTGTATGGCAACCTTCTCTTCTCCAGATCGTGAGATGACAGTGAATTCATCACTACCTGTCTTCACAACGATATCACCTGATGACAAGGCTTGTATCCCACCCCACACCTTCTTGCCCTGCATCGTAATAGTGTTTACTATCTTACCATCAGCAGGGTTGATGACGTAGATATTAGACTGACCGTACACTGTAAAAAATAATTTGTTCATTGGTTATTTTTACGTATTTTTTCCATGTAGAATTTACTTGCAAACATTAGTTTTGCCACTTACGCACTAAATTTAAGTCTTGCTAACTCAAACTTCAATTTAGTAGAACATACGTGGAATATTTAAGTAAAATCAAATACATAAGAACTTTAAGTAATTTCAGCTTGTATTAATTTAGTAATTTTAACTAAAAATCAGAAATTATACGTATTACTCAAACAATTTATGTTGATTATTCTTATCTTTTTAAAGTAAGGACCGATGCAGTGCGTAATAGAAATATTTACATAATTTATGAATATTCATTAAGACCAAATTAAACTCTTTTTTTAATAAAACAATTCTTTTTTGTGGTTGAATGAAAATTTAAGGACTTTAAAACATTTACAAATTCATTTAACATGGCTAAGCAAAAACAAGACAATTTTTAATTGTTACCCAGTTTAAAACTTGATATTTCAGGAAATTGTCAACCAATTTTCCTTTTAAGATGCTACGATCAAGTATATATAACATTTGGAGCCTTTCAATATGTGTCGAATCTTAAACTTAAATAGAAGTAGTGTTAGTGATTAGTGATTAATCTTAAATAGAAGTAGTGAATGATTAGTGGATGTTACTTGTTAGATTAGATGGGTACCAAATCGTGCAATATGTAATCCTATCATAGCTTTTTTTTAATTATCTAAAATGATTACAATACTTAAATTATTTACGTTAATGTAACTCGATTTGTCTGAGTAAAAATTTATTCAGCAAAATAAGTAAATTCTACTTAAGATGCCGTAGGTAATATTTACTTAATAAAAATAAGGCAATTCTTTTCCTCAATTTTATTGAGTTATTTCGACTATTATTTTTTTACAGTGTACTGAACAGCGAGAATCATCCCATCCCTGTCAACATCAACGTACACAATGCCATGAGCAGAATAGCTGTTATTCCCCGGTATGCTGATGTCTCTAATCACCTTCCATTGTCTGTCATAGAGAGTGATGCATCCATCCAAGCTGTCACCCGTGCAGTCTCGTCCCCCTTGGCCCTTACCACATACTATTACGTTGCTGTCTATGGGAGCGCATGATGTAATAAACATGCTACTTCCTCCTTCAATGACTTTCTGTGTGTGTTCAGTGCTGATATTTGTAACGTACGTGGTATCGTCATATTCGTCCACCATACATATCTCATCATCACTGATCAAACTACGCACCCATGGGTTATTAACAATCGATGGAATGAGGATTGACTTGACAAGCTCCCATTTACCGATATAGCCATCAATTCTTCCGTAGTGTTCCCCACCTACATCACCCTCGACAAACTTCACTTTCAGAATTTCACGCTGCATTCGGTCAAGACAATCGCTTACATCTTGTTGAACAATCAAACTTAAATTGTCATCAAGTGATGCAAGTACTTGAAGAGCTTCATTTACTAATGTTTGGTCATCTTGTTTGACTCGTTTGATCTTGGCGTCAATGTTATCCAATGTGCCGATTGCATGCTGATTCTTACTTTTAAGATCTTTGATCTTTTTGAAAACCTCTTCGCTGATTCCCTTTGTCTCTGAGAGTTGTTTTGCTTGGCTTTCTTTGATGATTAGCTGCTGGTTTTCTATCTCAGCATTGCATGCTTTGATCCGTCTGTCCCTGTTCATGTTGATAATACGAATTTCCTCATCCGCCTCATCGTTGATGAGTCGAATCTTCTTCCCCTCTTTGCTCTTCACACTCTTTGATTGTTCATTGTGTGTGGACTTAACTTCGTCGTTGACTGTCTGAAGATGGTTTCTTGCAGAAGTCGCACTGGACTCTAGTTTAGAGTCAAGTTTTTTCAGTTGTTTCTTTGTCTTCTCAATCTCCTCCTGTTTCTCATCCAATTTCCTTCCCCTCTCCAAGATGACATCCTCGATGTCGTCTAGCTTACATGGTTTCTGGATGTGATCTTTGGTCGCACATCGGTGACAAATGGGAATATCGTGCTAATTTTTACAGTAAAACGCGATTGGCTCAGCGTGCTTGTCACATGACCACTTCATGTCATGACCTTTTCTTGCTCTCAGTTGAGTCCGGTTTTCTGGAGGAAACCTTGACGCCATAGCGTTTAGTGTGTTGCTAAAAAATGTAGCTGCAATATATGAATAATAATGGATACATACTATGTGGGTCGGTAGGAATCGTTTGCAAGGTAACTTTGGGCATGGTTTAAACACACTAGGCGTAGCCGAGTTTGTTTTAGACCTGCCCAAAGTTACCGCGTAGACTAAAAAGTGATCAGGACAGAAATATGAAGGGGTTGTAAGCTCATAACTTCTTAGTCAGGATGTAGTTGTATTTGATCTTGCACTCAAAAAAAAAAAGTGCTAAATTTAGCACTTAAAGATTCAATTTTAGCACTTTTTAGGAGCTCGCATAGTGACTGCACTCGAAGTGCTGAGTTAGCACTTGCACCCGGGCTACTTTGCTAGCACCCAAAGGAGCTGACTGATTTAGCACTTAAAGATTCAATTTTAGCACTTTTTAGGAGCTCGCATAGTGACTGCACTCGAAGTGCTGAGTTAGCACTTGCACCCGGGCTACTTTGCTAGCACCCAAAGGAGCTGACTGATTTAGCACTTAAAGATTCAATTTTAGCACTTTTTAGGAGCTCGCATAGTGACTGCACTCGAAGTGCTGAGTTAGCACTTGCACCCGGGCTACTTTGCTAGCACCCAAAGGAGCTGACTGTTGTGCACTTAAAGTGCCAAGTTTTGCTCTCTTTTGGGTGCTAGCAGAATAGCCCTTGTGCAAGTGCTAACTCATGCGTTGTTTGACATGCCCCATCTACATTTGGTATGTGGTCAAGGTGGATGTCCTTCGTCATTTACCACTTTCAACTCTTACAGGAAACATATTTTATTAAACCAACATCCACAAGAAGAACCTGAACCTGAAGTTGTACAGGGTATGGAGGGTCTAGTTGATGCTGATTTGGGTGTTGCTGTTGGTGAAGTGCATAATCCTGCAGCAGATGATGCATTTGATGATGATGATGATAGGATAGGCCTACTACAAGAACAAGATGGAGCAATGCATAATGACAGTACAAGACACTATGAATATGACAGACAATGAAAGCGGACAAAATATACAGTTCCTTAGGTAGACAAAGGAACATCCCTTCACTGCTATTATGTAAAAATGTGTAGAACAGGTGTCACATGCATATTCACCTGTTCTACACATTTTACATAATAGCAGTCAAGGGATGTTCCTTTGTCTACCTGAGGAACTGTATATTTTGTCCGCTTTCATTGTCTGTCATGTTCATAGTGAGACCAGCTGCATTTTTCATTGGTTCTCTTTTATCAAACACCAACATGACCCATGCTATGACAAACAGAGTGTTATCTGCTGCAACAGCTTTGAATACTGATGTTGTTGACAGTTTAAGGAGCAAAGTTATTCAGACTTTTGAGGCCTTGGGTATTGACCTGGAGAATGAAGAATGTAAGAATCTCTTAGCTGAATTTGATTCAAAAACAAATATTCACAAGGTAACAGCTATTATACTAACCGACCAATCAGATCAGGTTATGCAGTCAGCACTCATGTTAAGTGCTGCATATTATAGCACTCGTTTTCAGCACTCAAATATTCAGCACGTTTCGGTTTCCTTGTTAAAGTTAACCCGTCAAGTGCTGATTTTGGCACTTCAAGTGCTGATTTTGGCACTTCAAGTGCAGAATCTCACTCAGCACCCAACATTTAGCACCTCAGTTTTTTGCGTGTACATTATGAGACAAGCAACACGTTTTTATCACTGCGGGTAAAACGGGAGGGGGTTGGGTTAATACTTGCTAGTCATATTTAGTACAATATTAGCTAATAGAACACTTACCAGAGACGTATTCTGACAACGATTCCATTTTAATACACGCAAACATTATGTTAAACGTCATAACAAACTTAAATTGCGCGGAACTAGCACGTACCATTGGTGATTGCGCATGTACATGTTTCTTTTTAACTTCTTTTATGACTGGCCGGGGGCCATAATTCCCCCCCCCCCCCACCCCCCCTGGCGATTTTTCCTGATTGTTCGGGAACGCATAGAGATGGTGCCCCACGGCTCGCTGACTTTTTTCTTTCGGGTCTTGCGCATCTTTTAAAACAATTTCTTTTGCAAATCGGACGTACAGTTACTAAGCCACGTGACCTTTTGTCTTTGCATGTCAGCCCGAAAATCGCTCATTTTCGTGATTTGTTTACAAAACAATGGTTAAAAAAAGAGGTGAATTGTATGACCTTGTTTGCATAAATTGACATAAATATTCAAAAAAGTGAACTTTTCAAAAACATAAATTTACCATAGTATTCTATACACTTCACTTGACATGCGTGCACATTTTTTGCGGCTATTGGCTTTCACGGCCGACATCTTAGGGGGGGGGGGGGGGGCATCATCCCCCTCCCCCCCCCCCCCCCACCCCTTGGCCGTATTAAGACTTCAAATAACCCGGCCTTTTTAGGGTTAATATATTCAGTCTACTGTACTACCCTTCTAACATGAGAGGTATGAAAAATGGTGATTACAAATATGATTATTAATGTAAGATCTATACTTACCAGTAGCTTTCAGGATTATCCCGTTGTGATGAATACTTCTCTACTACCAGCTAACGATGTAGTGTTGTCGTGTACAGATTGATTGTATGCAACTGACAAGATAGGTGCAGTGCGTAGTGTGAAATATAGGGTATTTTCCAGCTCTGCAATACGCATGGATCAGTGCACAAATCAAACAATTTTTCAAAAGAAAATGAATTATATGAATGATCACGGCAGGTCGTGTACTAATTGCGTCATGATCAAAGTGATATGTCCTTTCCTTTCAGTCCTTTCACCCATTCAATTTGTTGTTTACCTCCTAAATTTACTTTTTTTGTATTACCTACTTCTGTCTCATATATGCCTATGTATTTATCCATCTTTTTATCCTTCATCATTCTCACATCTCTAAATATTTCTCATCAATACCTTCTTCTTACCCTCCCTCTTTCCCTTTCTTATTATCTTTTCTTTATAATTTCGTTCGGCATTGCTCACCAGGGCTTTTTTCTATCATGTCCGCAAAAACTTCCGATTAAACAAACTAAAACACGATGCCTAATATTCTATACAATACAGGGTTATAATAATAATAAATGTGCCTCGGAATAGAATTGTCTAGATAGATGGCGCTATAGAAATGCCTATTATTATTATTATTATTATTATTATAATCGAAATATGTAACATTTCATTGTAATGATCGTGCATTTCAAACCGTGATGTGGGGGGGAGGGGATGGGGTGTATATAATACATATGCACCATAGTCATTACTTTGTCGTCAAATGATATATTTATTCATTTTGTTTCCGTTGGACGGCTGAGACTGACACTTGATAAAGATTTCTATACAGGTATGTTATATTTCATATAAACTATGCTCATGTTTTCATTTTAAATGTGTATTAATGAGTTGTTTGTTTGTATTTGTGTCTACTATTTGTGAAGGCGAACAAAAAACTAAATAATGACGTAATTTGAGAGAACAAGAGAGAGAGAGAGAGAGAGACGGGGGGAAGGAGAGACAGAGGGAGATAGATAGAGAGAGGGGGATAGAGTGAAAGTGAGAAAGAAAGAGAGAGAGAGAGAGAGGGGTGGGGGGGGGGGGGGGGAAACAACGCTAGTAATGGTCAAAGAGATGAATTATAAACGCTGATCACTGCAGTCAAACTGTATAGCGTGTCTCTGAATTATAGCCCAAGCGAGAAGACAGCCAATTTCTGATCGAAGTTGCTAATTTTGTGTTATAATAATTAAAATTATCAATTTTCATGTAAACAAAAATGTACTTACGAGTAATTTCTGTGAATTATGCCGTTGCGAGGACCCTTTTTATCAGCTAAAGATGTAGTATATCAGTGTACAGTTTGATTGTATGCAACTGACAAATGAGGTGCAGGTACTTCCCGTTACGCCATACACATGGATCGGTGCACAAAATAAACACTGTTTCAAAAGAAGAGGAATTAAATAAATCATCACGTCACTGGTTCATAATTCAAATAAACCAGAACCAATAGTGATGTCACCGAGTATACTGGCAGAGTATGAAAACATTTCATGTTTCGTGATATGGAGGTCAAAGGTAGTGATATTCTTTTCATCTACCCAATCTGATAATATATTCAGACCAGAATTTACCATTGTTCCGCTTTAGTCTTGGCACACAATGGAATGACGTTATCATATGAATGGGATTCCCCCTTCACATTCAAGCGATGTATGCTACCACCCACTTAGAAAATATGAGTGCACAAATAGAAAGGAAGAGAAATACAAATTATATATGTGATCATAACTAATACACGGGAACAGCATTTTTTCTGTGCCTCTGAAGCTATTTACAGAGCAATGAACGTAAAATCAAATGTATCCGATTTGTTGATGTGAAGAGTTGTGTGATTAATATTCGATCTCTACGCTCTTCGATATCTTTTTGCTTACATCATACTAACAAGATATGTGATGCATATGAAAAACAACGTATTCCCGACATATAATTTAGGTGCGTACTTAATTTAATTCTACTTCTGTGTTATAACTCTAAACTTTAGCCGATTTAAGCTCAACAGATAATAACTACCCTTTGCTGTCATCCTCTCTCTCTCTCTCTTCCTCTTTTTTCACTGCCTCTCTCTGTCTCTGTTATCCAATCTCCCAACCTCTTAAATCAGTGTCGCTTAATCTAAATCTACTTCTGTTTTACCACTCTACTCTATGGCCTATTATAGCTCAACATATGAATAATATTGCCCTCTTTCTCCCCTCCCCCCTCTCTCTCTCTCTCTCTTTCTCTCTCTATATATATATATCTCATTTTCCCTCCAAACCTCTCTCTTTCTCTGTTCTACAACTACCCTGTTCTGTCATCCTCTCTCTCTCCCTCTCTTTTGCCACCGCCTCGCTATGTTTCTGCCAACCAGTCTCCCAACATCTCGGTTATGCCATTACAACTCTCTTCCTTTAAGTTAAGACATAAATACACTGAAAAGGACAAATATTGAAGAAAACATGCACTATCTTTTAATTTTGAGTAGCCGAGCTTACAGTTCATAATCATATAAACAATCGTTTATTCAATTTGCCAGGATAAAATACCCCGAATATATATTTACATCGATACAAAACTAAACTTAAGTATTTCATTATGACAATGTTTGTCTGAAATACTTAGATATTATTCTTTGTATATTCGGTCCATTCCAACAATTAAAGAAAACGACATCTGATAAATGACATTTATAACTCAATAAACAGGTTTCAACTTCAGTAAATTACACGTATTGACATTATTTACAGGCATAATGTTATTCTCTTCTAAAACACAAATTTGCAATGACTATAATGACTAGCAGAAAATGAAGAAAGCAGAAAGAAACAGAATATATAAGCCCGCGTGAATGTATTGTATTTATAAAATGTCATTACGTATGTGAGCGAATATAAATGAGTAATACGATTCTATCCTCTGATATCAGTAAACCATCCTTAAAACTTAAAAAACATTCCTGTATAGTTCAAATTCCCTTGTTTTCCCTTCTTATTAACTGAGTGATAGCAATACAATGCCAAAAGTAGTTTCCCACATCACGTGATATTCAAGGAGCCTGTTTCGAACCTAAGAAGTTTTGAAAGGATCGATCCGCTTGCCCCATTTTAACATTAAGAGCAAAAATGTGTATAATCATTGTATTTCAACATAAGCTGATTTCGTTTCGATCAAAAAAATATAGTGTAGCACCAAAAGGAATTCAATATATTGTTTTTTCTTCTTTCTTTTAGAATGAGTTGTCATTTCCCAATCAATAACTTAATTATAATCCCATTCATTTAAACATTAGTCCAATATTATGAACGCTTAAAAAAGAAAATTTCATTAAACTCTTAATTAATCGTACATAAATATTATTCAGGGTCATTCGGATTATTTCAGAAATTTTGTACACCAGAAATACTCTCCGAACGCGTTGTTTAATTTATAAACATGAATTTATAAATCACTGTGACTCTAAATTCCATTATCATACTAAAAAATTAAATATCACGTAATTGTTGAAAGGTAAAATTGTTTAATTTATTCCGGGTATGGAGATAACAACTGATAAAAAGTCAAAGAAATTTCGAAGTAATAGCCAAATTTAGTATTCAATATGTTGAAACAAGTTTCTTTGTGAAAAATATATTTGCTATTTAATACATCAACTGGTTCATATGAACAATCGAAAAAGCCAATATTCCGTTAATGTTAATTAAGCCTACGTAATGAAAAAATTCATCTATTTCCTCTGATGACTCATACAATAAAGCTCTTCTTGTACACAAAAAGCTTGTCTCCATTACAAGCTACAAGGTTACCAGAAGGTGTTACGAGGCATGGACTAGTGATGAAGCGTCGGTCTGATCCCTTGTATTCCACGATCCTCCTCGCCTCGATGATACCACCACATGACATCTGATCAACTGCGTAGGTACTACGCTCTGTATCCGAGTATGTGATGTATAGTGTGTCTGTCAGTTTGTCAACGCTACACTGTGACAACTCCCACTCATCAGAGTGTATGACAGCTTTCTCTTCTCCTGATCGTGAGATGACAGTGAATGCATCATCATCTGTCTCCACAACGATATCACCTGATGACAAGCCTTGTATCTTACCCCACACCTTCTTGCTCTGCATCGTAATAGTATAGTATTAATGACTGCTTTGAGAGAAATAGTTGTTTTTATAAGCTCAAGGGAAGGTTAGAATGGTGCTATTTCCCGAGGCGTGCCGAGGGGAATAGCCCAATTCTTACCTTCCCGAGAGCGTATAAAAACAACTATTTCTCGAATATTAAAGCAGTCATTAATACTTTTATATGCCGAAAACAAAAGAGTCAACTAATGACACCACCTTGGCCTTTCTCTAGTTTATCTGCAAGGTTGTTTTTTATGAGTGTATCTTTGAGAGTAGACTAGATCTAGATTAGATTCTAGTCTAAGCAAGATATTTTTACATTTTGGGGGTGGGCCGGCCCTGTGGGGAATATGGAGAAGAACCTGCGCTTTCATATGACACCTCACTTATTGAGTATCACCTTCAGGATCACAACAGATTATAAAGGTTTGAATCTCGAATTGAAAACAAAACTTGACCTTAACACACAACATGCATCGGGTGCGCGATCAGTCACCCTGACAACTGGATCTATTTTCGTATCTTTGAGAGTAGACTAGATCTAGATTCTAGTCTAAGCAAGATATTTTTACAATTTTGTGGGTGGGCCGGCCCTGTGGGGAATATGGAGAAGAACCTGCGCTTTCATATGACACCTCACTTATTGAGTATCACCTTCAGGATCACAACAGATTATAAAGGTTTGAATCTCGAATTGAAAAAAAAACTTGACCTTTTTTGCATGGTCGCGGAATGCACGTAGACTGCATAGGGAATGCATTGCGTACAATCTCTTTGGAAATAATTTTAACACACAACATCGGGTGCGCGATCAACACCCTGACAACTAGATCTATTGTCGTATACAGTCTATACGTCTATGCTTTTTCAGCAACTAAACGAACATGTTTATGGATAATTTCACGTACCCTTTTTGTTGTTCTTGCTGTCAGCGAGTCTTGCATTTGATAAGTTGAAATCTTGGGAGAGATTCTTGAGCCATTTTTGTCTTGTTTGGAATTGTCTTGTCTTGTATGAAAATACCGACCAATTTTTCGCACACGTATGGTATCTTCGATCGCTCAAACCATTTTTTAACATGTAAACCTATGGGGTAACCATGGAGACTGACCTATTTTTTTAATAACCATGGTTATTAAAAATATTAAATGTTTTATGCATGGTTACCGGGAATTTTACAGGAACAGTTGAAGTTTATGAATGCAATTTCGACCAATCAGATGGCTGGATTACTTAAGTGAGGTATATAATGTTTACTATCTTACCATCAGCAGGGTTGATGACGTAGATATTAGACTGACCATACTCAGCAGCGAGGATCATCCCATCCCTGTCAACATCAACGTACACACCAGCAGAATAGCTGATATTCCTCGGTATGCTGATGTCTCTAATCACTTTCCATTGTCTGTCATAGAGAGTGATGCATCCATCCAAGCTGTCACCCGTGCAGTCTAGTCCCCCCTTACCACATACTATTACGTTGCTGTCTATGGGGGCGCATGATGTAATATACATGCTACGATCTCCTTCAATGACTTTCTGTGTGTGTTCAGTGCTGATATTTGTAACATACGTGGCATTGTTCTGTATACCCACCACACATATCTCATCATCACTGATCAAACCACGCACCCTTGGGTCATTAACAATCGATGGAATGTGGATTGATTTGACAAGCTCCCATTTACCGATATAGCCATCAATTCTCCCGTAGTGTTCCCCACCTACTTCACCCTCGACAAACTTCACTTTCAGAACTTCACGCTGTATTCTGTCAATACAGTCACTAATATCTTGATGGACATTCAAACTCAGATTGTCATCTAGGGATGCAAGTACTTGAGGAGCTTCATTCACCAATGTTTTGTCATGTTGTTTGATTCGTTTGATCTTGGCGTCAACATTATCTATAGTGCTTATTGCATGCTCATTCTTACTTTTTAGATCTTTCATCTTTTTAGCAACCACCTCGCTGATTGCCTTTGTCTCTGATTCGACTTTGGCGTGGCTTTCTTTGATGGGTAGTTGTTGTTGTTCTGCTTCTTCGTGACATGATTTGATCCGTCTTTCCCTCTTTTCGTTAATTATTTGTATTTCTTTATCCGCCTCCTCGTCGATCGAACGAATCGATCGTTGCTCTTTGTCTTTCACAATTTTTAGTTTGTCTTCGAATGCCACCTTAAGTTCATCGTTGACTGATTGAAAATGATTATTTGTAAAGGTTACAGTGGAATCTAGTTTAGAGTCAAGCGTTTTCAGTTGTTTTTTCATTTCCTCTATCTCTTGCTGCTTGTCATCGAGTTTTCTCCTCGTCTCTAAAATGATATCCTCGATGTCGTCTAGCTTACACGGTTTGTGGCAGTGCTCTTTGGTAGCACAGGGATGACAAACGGGGATTTTGTGTTCTTTGCAGTAAAATTTGATTGGCTCCCCGTGTTTGTCACATGACCATGTCATGTCATGACCTTTCCTAGTGCGTAGCTTGACCTTTTCATTTCTCTCTGCAGGGAACTTGGACGCCATGATGAGGAGCAGATGGTAGCAAGTATCCTACATTGTTAACAACGATATAATTTAAATTAGAGATGCCTTTAGGAGAAGACATTTCGTACACATTTCAAACAAATGGAGTGCATACAATCCTTTTTTATTTCGAGGACCCTAAAATTAAAGCGAGTCTTTTAATTTCATACAAAATGTATGAATGAAATCAGACTATTTCTAAACAAATACATTAGCTTATAATGCGAAAGAGTTTAATTTTTCTCATCTGCGTGTTTGCGGCATCGATAATACCCGTTAATCTGAGATGAGTTGTTTCGTATCGAACATTTTCAAACTGTATGACATTCGTACAACCGATCAGCCTCTGCCGTACATCCAATCGGCCACTGCACTGTAATTCTCGCAAATCGGTTGTCGATGGTCTAATATTTGTTTTGGTTGTCAGAAGTGGGCAACCGGTGACACACCTAGTGAGACCTAGTCTTTAAAGGATGATCTAAGCTTTGTAATGAGTTCAATCGTATCAAAGCATAAAATAATATTAAAAGAACGACGAAAGTTTGAAATAAATCGTACCAAAGAATGTTTTAAATATTAAACAAAAAATCACTAGATCTATGCGAATCTTAATTTGGTCAGCGGATTGTGACGTAGAAATGGTAAAATATCTCGGTTATCATGTAAAACAATATTATCAATTTCAGTTTTCTCCTTTGTAGCGCCTTATCACTTGGGTGTACTACTGAACATTTACAATTTAATTACAATTTTAATCAATATAACGGAAAGCGAATCATTATTTTTTAAAAAGATCCTCCCGAGTCCTACACTTTGACAAATAGGCGTGTCGTGGGTGTAACTTGAAAGAAGAAAACATGCCCATGATATAGTTTTCAGAATACCGATTTGGAGATAATATGTTTACTTCGACTTAAAATAGTAATTAACATAGTTTTCGTAATACCGTCCCTGCAACTGAAATAATGGCAGAATATGTTTGGTTCATATCCGTCTTTAATCAAAGCCTAGATTTACTCATCTACTGATGATCGTCAGCACTGAAATGATGACTCCATCACACTCCGGCATTTACAGAAATAAATACATGTAGTATAGGATTTCTTTCTTCCCCTATACCTTTTCCCAAAACCCGCAACGCTGAGCACGATATAACTATCGGCTATTTCTCAACGAATAAAATCCATAATTTGGATTAATCCACTGTCATTGCAAACTTCTTCTTCCTATCCACACAACAGTTATTACAACAAAGGCAACTAAAAAAGTAATTCTTAAAACAGAAAAGAAAACTTACTTTGAATTTGTTTTATTTAAAAACAAACGAAGCAATATACAGTCCTAATCGATCTTAAATCCGTAAGTGACAATATTGCACTAATTTCAGATGACTGTAAAACCCAGAGAACGAACCAGCGACTTCTTTGATTGAAAATGAAATGAAAGATGTTATACATGACAAGAGAAGTACAAGCTAGAAGCTAGGTATTGCTCTCGTTGTTTGCCTCAAAGAGACTATCAATATTTACATATCAAAGATATGATATATTTTGGTATGAATTAATACATAGTCCCAATATTACCGTATCGGTTATTGCTTTTTATTTATTCGTAACAATAGTGATACTTTGGACACTTTAGTGATAAGCATCAATGAACCCAAATCAAACTTTGCATTTACGTTTAGTATCTTAGTTTCCTTTTATTGCTCCCGATTAACTTTAAAATACATAATTATCGAGAGAGAGAGAGAGAGAGAGAGAGGGAGGAGAAAGACAGAGAGAGAGAGAGAGAGTTTGGTACTGAACATGGTTAATTTTAGTCATGTGATATATCACTCGCAAAAATGAAGTAAAAAGGGAGAGAAATGCTAAAGTTTTGGGCAAGTGACGTCACTTTTCCCAACTTCAGAAACTTTGCCTTGCGATCAATGACGGTACGGAGTAAATCTCAATAAAAAAATAAAATGTTTTTATTTAAGCTACTGCAAGAGGTGGCTAAGGATTTTAGCTTTTGCGTTTGATTTCAGCTCTTAATACATGTAATTTCAAGTGATATCTTGACTTTAAAGACCAATTTAACAGGGACAACAAGGTGGATGTTATATTTAAGAAGACGCCCCATTTCTCTATGACACGTAGCAATATTGCATTCCACTTTATCACAAAATATACTTACACTGCTCCAACAGTCAAATTTAAATACATAAATCATTAATCATTAACACAAATAATCGCCTCTTTTCAGATAGCGATATTTACAGAAATATCATAGATCAGCATGAAACTGATAGTGTATATTTGCAAAACAATCAAACAGCTATGGGTGTGTGAGGGACGGAGATAGATAGGGGAGGGAAGAGGATGAGTGAGAGAGAGGGAAGAGAGAGATAGAGAGAGAGAGAGAGAGAGAGGGGGAGGGAAGAGGGAAAGAGAGGAGGAGAGAAGAAGTTCGAGGGAGAGGGAAGAGTGGGAGAGGAGAGCGTAAATAGGACGGGTTGGATTTCCAAAATAATATTCCAGTTAAAATTTAAGGAGTACATTTTTAACATTTTTTTTTCTAACTTTCCCTAAAACCTCCGACTCCAAATTCGACCAATAAGATTGCTAGACTTCTAAAGAGAGGTATATAGCAGTTTCTATTTCCTATCCTACTTCCTCTTGCATTTTGTTACTCTTTTCTAAATTCAGAAGATAATGAAAATGTTCAAGATCTTAATTCCCACTTTCTTTCTCTCTCCATTTCATTACTTGCTTACTCTCTTGTATCCTCCCCCTCTCTCTCTCTCTTTCTATTCGTCTCTCGTTTATGACTTCGTACTCTCTCATCCTCTTTCGTCAACAACAATGACAAGGACAATATAAACAACAACGACAACCATTTACTTTGAATCAAGGCTTTTTTAGTTGACAGGGGTAGCTTGCATGGGTAGTCCTCTTAATATAGACTATTACGCATTACCTGAATTTCAAATCCAAGTAATCAACCAACGAGTATATGGGGTTGTCTGAAAATGAAGTGTATGAGAAGGATAAGGAGGTGCTTATAGCCATCAATTTATGCTGATATAAGTTTTCTGTATTTACATATCGAGATATGATACATTTTGAAAAAAACATTTAAGAACAAAAACGTATCCGAACAATAGTGGTACTTTGAACACACCAGTTCATCAAGAAGATGCATGGGACTGTTTACATCATAAACTTGTATTCTTAAAGAATAAAATGAGAAAAGAGCGATTTGCACTGTCCACAGTTGACTCTAAAGTAAATGAAAG
This sequence comes from Strongylocentrotus droebachiensis, assembly GCA_035222895.1. NCBI lineage: Eukaryota > Metazoa > Echinodermata > Echinoidea > Camarodonta > Strongylocentrotidae > Strongylocentrotus > Strongylocentrotus droebachiensis. The sequence goes on from JAVYIG010009856.1 coordinate 28,421, forward strand.
AAAAATAGATGTCGAAATGTCTTTCTCAAAATACACTCCCATTTCTTCTCTCTCTATGTTAAAGCAATGTACAATTGAGTCAATTATATATTGGAATATCGATCAATCCTTCTCTTAATTTTGAATGCAAATAGGGCCACCTTGTTTGTCCAACGGTTATCTTGATATTTCTATAAATAACGCTCTTCATTAATTCGGTTAATCTTTACAATGTTTATTCAGACTTGTATCGAAGGAGATATGGTTTTGAAGATTTGATTTGTTGCTTTGAGACATTGAACTTATGAACCTGGTCCCTGTTTCATACAATTAGTTATCAATAACAATTTACGACAACTGTTATAAGCTACTGAAAAAATACCTTATTCTCCTTCTTTATTTTCAACTCAGTCTTCTATTTTCCACTCCGTACTTTTTCACCCATTCATTTTACCCATTCATTGTTGTGTATTTATCCCCTTATTTTGAAGCCGTACACCGAGCCAAAAGTCCCTGCGAGTAAACCGGTAGGATGAGAATTATATTTATTAGGCATGGGGGGGGGGGGGGGGGGGGGGGATATAGTTGAGTTCTCGTCATGCGATTGCATTTTGAAATAAACGGTGTGGAATCGATCAGTAAAGGTTGATCCTCTAGCATATAAGTATTGGTGTGTACTGCAAGGTTCTGAAATCTTCAAAATATTAAGAAATTTGGACCAGTCTTGGTAAAGTTATAAGCACTGTACACACAGAGATGTATATGGGACTACATGAACATCTGGCATAAAAATCTGTCTCAATATGTATGCTGTTACATGCCATATTAAGAATATTGTGGCATTTGAAGAGCGATGCTTTTCACTTTTCAGGGAACATTTTTTATCTGATGTTCTTCCACACTTGCATAAAACAATGATAGTGCTCAAAAATCATGTTTCACCTCTTCCCAGCACTCAACCTTCTCTTTAACCCTAATAAGGGTTAAAATTAGGGTTGCCATAGGATCAGCCTTTGGTACAGTGTTGAGTCAAGGGTTGAAGTTAAGAATTCTGTTAGTTTAGGAGACTTACGGCCTAACTTATAAATCTTGCTGTACAACGAAGGGTACAACGAAGCTGGACAAAAGGAACTGGACATAGCAAAATCACTTCAAAAGTGTGTTATAGCAGTGGTCTTTATATAGGAGAGTACAAGACTTTTATTTGAGATAAGGTCAAACCTTTTACCAGGATATAGTTTGGGACAAATATTATAGAGGAGACTTGTGATACATTTTGAATGGGGTTGATCAGGTCACACTCAATTTGCCAACAATTGTGATCAAGTTTCAAGGAAGTAAAATGTCACGAGAGGTCCTCTGTCATGCGTTCCATGTCACGCCAATTAAAATGTCAAGTGGCCCCGACATTCATTGTCAACTATCTCTGTTCTTGTCATAATCCTCTGGAATCCTCTCTCTGACTTTTTCTTCTTCCACACAACTATCTCATCTGAGAGGTCAGAAAGCATGAACAGACCATGAACGCTGCGGCTGATATAAGAATAAGTATTCATTATCACATCCTTTATTATCTTCCACTATCTCTATTCTTATCATAAACCTCTATAATCATTTCTCTGACTTGTTGGCACTGATCGCCTTCCATACAGCTAGTAACCATCTCATCTAAGAGTTCCGAGCCCAGAAGATACTCTGGCACACCATGGATGGTTCACCTGATATTAGGCCAAGTGGTCATTATCACATCCTTTCAAATCTTCAACTACATGTATATCCGTTCTTGTCATAAACCTCTATAATTCTTTCTCTGACTTGTTGGCACTGATCGCCTTCCATACAACTAGTCACCATCTCGTCTAAGAGTTCTGACCCCAGAAGATACTCAGGCACACCATGGACGGTGCGCCCTCTACGATGGTCAGTGATCCGGTCCTGCTGGTAGTTATAGGTTCGGATCTTCTCAGAGCGCCCTCCTGTGCCAACCTGGGAAGAGCGCATGGATCGCTCAGAGCTGGTCTGGTCTGCCAAGATGCGGTTGTAGATACGAGTCTGGAGCATCGTCATTGCAATGGAACGATTCTTGTGCTGGGACCGTTCTTGTTGACTCTCAGCTGAGATGCCTGATGTGGGATGAAAATGAGATTAAAGAGGGCAAAATAAAAAATCATAAAACTTGTACTTGTTTTGCTTAATCACTTTTGATTCAAATTCCCCCCCAGATCAAAAACACAAAGGATCAATGGCTCACTAGATCAGCGACCCACAAGACCAATGGCCCACTAGATCAGCAACCTACAAGACAAATGGCTCACTAGATCAACAACCTATAAGACCAATGGCTCACTAGATCAGCAACCCACGAGACCAATGGCTCACTAGATCAGCAACCCACCAGACAAATGGCTCACTAGATCAGCAACCTACAAGACCAATGGCTCACTAGATCAGCAACCCACCAGACCAATGGCTCAGTAGATCAGCAACCCACCAGACCAATGGCTCAGTAGATCAGCAACCCACCAGACAAATGGCTCACTAGATCAGCAACCTACAAGACCAATGGCTCACTAGATCAGCAACCTACAAGACTGGCAGTCTCCTGTCCATTTAACTCATTGACTACCGAATAACATCCACCCCATATGTTTAATAGAGGAATTGCCTGGCTCTATTCAGCACTTTTTTAAAGAGTGAAAGAAGGCCTGCTGCAAGCTTAAACTCGTCATTCTCATGGGCTGCTGGTCTAGGAAACCCTCAGAACAGCTTTATTTTTTTCTTCAGAATGTCCATGAACCTTTGTTGATCTCATAGCTTCTCTTATGGATAGTAATAGTCAAGTGTGAACGAGGCGTTATAATACCTGTTGGTAGATGAGTAATTCTGACAGCACTGTCTGTTGTGTTTACATGCTGTCCTCCCGCTCCACTAGCTTTCTTGGTCTCCACCCTCAAATCTTTAGGGTCCAGTTTCAGATCAATCTACGGTGAAAAGAATATTGTAATTGTCATCAGAAAATGCATCCCCTATATTATGTTATGACTTTACAAGTGTTAAAAAGATTCCAAATCAATTTTTCAGCAGCTTTTGGGAACGTATAGCACCACCTTATATTAATTTAAACAATGGAAGTAATGAGCATTTGGACAAAACAAAATTTCCCCTCTCAACATTTTAGCATGGCTGCTATATTTTGCTTTAGCATCCACATACCCATTTTACCTTACCTGGGCCGAGTGTGGCAAATGTAGATGAATTTCTTGCCAAAGGACGTAAGTGAGGTGGCTTGGTCTTGAACCCCGTGACATAACCACTACCGGTAGACCACGACACATCCACATTGACAAAATATTATATTAATCTAGAATAGAAGATGTATTACCGGTACATAAAAAAAGAAATATGGTATAAATTTGTGACCAGGAACCGCAAAAGCATCTAAAAGTCCCAAAATCTAATCAGATCGTCTTCCTATGGTGATACATACTATCCTTAAGTTTGAAGTTTAAATCTCAAATGGTTTTTGAGATATCGCGCTAACAAACTCAATACAAGGAATTTCATAAGTTGACCTCTGTGACCTGTGACCTTTGACCTACGTACTCCAAAATCTAATCAGATCGTCTTCCTATGGTGATAAATACTATTCCCGAGTCTTAAGTTTAAATCTTAAATGGTTCTTGAGATATTGTGATAACGGTCAAACGGGACGGACGTACAAACGTACGGACGGACGTACGGAGGGACAACCCGAAAACATGATGCCTCCGGCACCACCTTCGGTGGCGGAGGCATAAAAAGGAAGAAAGGGATGTGGTCAGCAGTTTCCAAAATTTAATGACACTAAACTTGGGATGAGGGAGAAATATTATGATGACTTTTCGTTATGGAGATTGGTGGAAATTGCAGAGCAATATATTGGACCTGCTAGTTATGAAATAGGAGGCTGTTCCTGGTGATTGACAATATCTAACCTACTTAAAAAAACAAGTGGTGGTGTCGAAATCTCCATGACAACCCAAAACTCAATGACACCAGACTTCGTAAAATACAATTAATGGATGTTCAAGTCTTGCTCAAGGCGAATTGGACGTCCTCATAAAAAACATCCCGTCCCCATTCTCTAAGCAAGTCTTGGGGAGTGGTTGGTGGAAATTGCAGAGCAATATGTAGGACCTGTTAGTAGGTAAAGAAATGAGTGGTGTCAAAATCACTTTGAAAGCCCATACTTATTTGACTTTAAGCGATAAAAACCCTGTACCTCTTTAGGTTGTAGTAGCACCGCTAAAGCCATGGTACTGGTGTGTAAACGCCAACACCAGACTTGGTAAAATACCATTAATTGGTGTACAAGTCTTGCTCAAGGTGAATTGGATGTCTTCCATACCTATTTGTCTTAAAGCGATTAAACCCTGTACCTCTTTAGGTTGTGGTAGCACCGCTATAGCCATGGTGCTGGTGTGTACACGCCCCTTGCTCTCTGTCCTTGGTACCCTCTGTACTCGGTGCACCCCTGCCTCCTGCCTTAGAAGCAGGTATGCCTGGTCACCGCTCATACTAACGCTGGCATGTCTTAAGCCACCTGGGGAAAAAACAGTTATCAGTGGGTTACTCATGTACATGCATAACTTAAAACACCTGGGAATACAAAAAAGGTTAGGTATCTTGGTTACTCACATACTTATGCTCATGATTTAAAACCACCTAGAAATAAAACCCATTTATCTGGGTTACTCATTTGGGCATGCCTTAGACAAACCGAGGAAAAAAAAGTTTATATTGGTTACTCACATTATGCTCATGCTTAAAACCACCTAGGAAAAACACAATAGTTTTCCCGCTTGGTCATCTTTGAATGTCTTAACAACCTGGGAAAAAAGTTATCTTGGTTGCTCATGTTACGCTCTTGGTTTAAATTACCCAGGAAAAGAAAAGAAAAAAAAAAAATCCTGTTTTTTGTTGTTGTTGCTTTTGTTAGTATGACTTAAAGTCACTGGGTAACATTGCCTCAGATTATGAAACAAAATCCCGGATTTAGCTCATGCTGCAATCATAATTATAAACATTTAGGTCAGTCAGGAATCCCATGAGTTTTACAAGCCGATCGCCTGTCTGGTTATCAAGATATTTATGATTGGAAATCGAAACAAATTTGAACCCTCAACCCTACGACTGAGAGTCAAGTGACTGTACCATCGTACCACAACACCATCACCATAGCACGAGTCCTGGGGGTGTTTCACAAAACCTTTTTTCAACAAAAAATGACAAAAATCAATGACAACTCTGGTGATAACCAATCAGAAGCAAGGATTACACTAGCTTATAACAGAAGCTTTCATTTGTCACTAATGAGAAGTTTTGTGAAACAGCCACCTGCAACCACTCACCCATATCTGTCGTGAAGTACTCTAAGACGCTGAACGTCCATCCTCTGTAAGCTGCGAAACGCTGGTACATCTCAAACATGTCCGCTGCAAACAACATGGCCTCTTGACCTCCGACCCCGGCCGTGAACTCCATGATGACATCGTTATCGTCCGTTTCCTCCGAGGGCAACAGTAGGTCAACCAACTGGAAGAATAGAGAGAGAAGGAGAGAAAAAGTTAACGTATCATATGAATTTATATATGTACAGACATGGAGAAAATAAATTGTAAAGGCAAAGAAACTAATAGAAAGTAATATATCATCTTAAAGTAACAACACAAAAATAATCATATCTGGCATATTTTTCGTGGTTTTGTGGTGTCTGGTCACACTTAACCTTTGACCTCTGAAGAACCATTGGCTCTTACCTCTTGTGATATATCTTCAATCTTGGCCTCGAGGTCGTCCTTCTCAGCTGCTGCTAACTCCTGCATCTCCTTATCTTGACTCGTATCTGATGGTTCTACAGAAGGAACATAAAAACGTAAAGGGCTGTCAGAACTAACACCTGGAGGGGCGTTTCACAAAACTTGTCATCAGTGACAAGTGACAGTTTTTAATATAAGCTACTGAAATCCTTGCTTCTGATCAGCAGATTTCTCAATGATTTTTGTCATTTGTCATTGAAAAAAAAAGGATTTGTGAAACGTCCCCCTGAAGCTGTCATTATGAATGATGTTTTTTGACATGAAAACCAAACATGAATAAAATGCTGAAGCTCAGATACAAATATCGTCCTAAAAGGGTGTTGACCTAAGCTCCTTCAATTCATCTACTAACGTTGTTATTTGTATATTGATATTATTTAAATTATCATTCTTCTTCTACTTCATATTATTAAAATTAAGCACGATGGCTCAGTGGTAGAGTAGTAGTCTTGTAAATTGGAGGTGTCGGGTTCAAAACCAATTGGATGCACTCATACTCTTCAATCACAAGTCCCTCGGAGAAGACGAAGCCTTCTATGCCCTTGTTGTTTACTTACATACGCTTGCTTTCTTAGCAGTCAGGTAAAATCAACCAACCAACCCGGTATTATCAGCATCATCATTATCATTATCATTGTTATTATTATCTTAATTTTTACTATCATCATCATTATTAATAATAAATCCTGTCTGCACTAGTTTGGCCAGGGGGAGTACACCTCCCTGCAAGGTCACTGACAGGTGGTTTTCTCTTTAAATCAGCTCTGATTTAATATAAGAAAAAGGAGATCACGGGGAACCAACAGGCACCAACTAGGCAATGTTTGCTATTTGGGGATTTTAATCTATTATAATTATAATTTTCACTACTTTTATTATTATATCATCATTAAATATTATTTAGCATTATCATTATAAAGTTGAAGATTCAAATACCTTCAATAAGGCGTTGAAGCTCTGCAATCTCTTCTTCAGCTGACGTAAGCTCCTCCCATTTATCAAGCACAGCTCCCAGCTCCATCAAAGATCCTCTTAGCTCCTTCTGCTTGGAGTCTGACATGGGATCCCCTCTCTAACAAACAAACAAACAAACATTTATCAAGCACAGCTCCCAGCTCAATCAAGGATCCTCTTAGCTCCTTCAGCTTGGAGTCTGACATGGGATCCCCTCTCTAACAAACAAACAAATAAACAAACAAACAAACCAATCATTAACATACTTCTGGCACTAAACACAATGACATCCAATATCATACTCATAGGCTTACTTACATTAATTTATTTGATATTATGTACCCAAAATGATTATAGCAACCACATACAACTTTAATCATTTATTTATGTATCAGACTATAGTCTCATGTGGAAATCATTGCTATTATTGTTATTAATGTATCTATTGTATTTCTATTTTCATTAGAAATCCAACCTGTTGTTTCTAATAAAGGAATACTACTAATAAAACAAAAACAAGGCCTATTGTTTGTCATATCAGAACCAAAACAGTGATGGGGAAGCTGTGTCGACATCACTGCAACACAAATAACCAACCTGAAGTGACTCTGAGATGGCCTGGTGCTCCTTTGTCAGATGATTCATGTAGCATCTGAACTGTGGGCTCTTGGGGGAGAGGGGATCACCAGTCTTGTTCCCAGCATTGGATCCATAGGCCTGCACTCGGTAAAGGGCACTGAGTGGAGACTGGTAATTACTTCTCACATGATCACCTTTCAATGTAGAATACGATGCTCTTGTTGAGAAATGGTGATGCATCAGTCTACATTGTGTACTTGCATTTTTATTTGCCAAAGGAGAAAGAATAGGGCTCTTAAGAAAATGATGTGATAGCAATTTGATTTGTTTCAAATCCAGGCAAGAGAAATGTTGTTGTTTGGAAGTTTCTGATGTACTTTGTGAAAATACTGATTTATTCCTCTCAGTGTGACAAGTATACAGCATATTAGGCTCTGCTCTGTGTGTCTTCGTACTGGCCAGAAGAAATACCCTGGGCCTTGGCAAATGCCAGTGATGGTAGTGTGTTGGAAACATCTGTCGATTAAGGCTACTTGAAGAAACAAGTCTGCATGTGCGTCTGGTGATATGTGTGGCATGCATACTGCTGTTTATCATCTGTACACATGAACAAGAAATCCTTTTAGGTAGATCTTGGATAAACATCCGTCCTGGAGAGAGGGAGAGAGAGGGAGGGAAAGAGAGAGAGATTAACTGAGAGATAACAGTACCATTCAGGGCCAAAGATGCCCCACCCACAGATCACGTAGAACTTTAGCTTACAATTAGCGCATGCGCAGATCGTTCAGCCGATCTCAGCCTAGCCTAGCCGACATGGGCCCTTCAGATTGGCTATCGCTGTTCTGTATTAACTCAATGCTATAAGATATTTGTACGAGGAGCAAGCTTGCGATTTTCGTTTTTTTTTTTTTATACCAATATTATTAAAGCTCAGTCAAACCCTCGCTCTTTTAATGAGTATTTCACTTGAGTTCAAGTTTAACTTAACTATTTTTAAAGTTTGAACAATTCTCATTTTCGTCATATTTAAAGTACAAAGTGGAAATTTGTTCTGAGATGTTCGTTGATTTTTCTATTTTATGTGTATGCAATGTCGTGTGTGCGTAAGTTATGTGTGAAGTGCGTCAGCTGTTTAAAGAAGGAGGGGTCAAAATCTCTGTGGTGTGACGTAATATTACGTATTGACTTTGCCATTGAACTCAAGTTGCGCTCAAGTCAAGTAGGCCTAGCTCTCTCACTTAATTTACAAGCCACTCGAACGGATCAACATCTGCCAATTAGCAGTAGGGGCGCTGGTCCGAGAATAAGGATCGTCTTCATAAACGAGGATCGTCTTCATAAACACAGACCCATGCGTCCTCAAAAATAAGGACCGTCTGCATTTTTGCAGACGTTTCATATTTTTGATCGGCACATTGGCGATGCAAAAAACGGATTCTGCAATGATTTTCTTGATGCATTTTACATTGACATTGTAGAGAGACTTTCACATTATAAGCAATAAATCCTTGGGAAGACGGACAACCCATAAAAGTAGACGGTGAACTAGGGTTATTTTCCCTCGGGGAATCCATTTTTGGCATCGCCAGCGGGCAGTTCTGTAACATGAAACCCCCAGAGCACCGATGAAAAAAAACGTCCTCGAAAATGCAGACAACCCTTATTTTTGAGGACGCATTTTGTCCTCGTTTATGAGGATATCCTTGTTTAAGAGGACGATCCTCATTCTCAGACCAGCGCCCCTACTGATTTAATAGTGAGAGCGCGCGCGTAAACTCACTGTAGGCCCTACACTGCTCAATGTGAAAAGTTCTTCGTGCTCGAGTTGGGCTAAATCCCAAGAATTATGTAACATTTTTGCACACATCCTGCACTTCTTTAAAAAAATGGGTGAAAAACAAAAAGTATTGTTGAAGCATTTTGACGACCGCCCCTCTCCTCCCCTCTCCCCGCCCACGAAACTTGACGCGAATGTTAATATATGGGACTTCACAAAATAAAGGCAGTCTTTCTTTTCACTCTAAAAAACATCCAACATAAACAAAAGGTATCAAAATGGAAGTAATTTGTGGATAAAATCTTTTTTTTTTAAAATCTAAAGCATATATCGGTGGAATATCATATCAGGAATGAACGAAAATATACAAGAAAATGTTCTGGCCTTACCGCGGAGTAGCGCTATGGACGTCGCCATGTTTTCACACGATCACAACTCATCGAGATTGTTCTCAATTCTCGGATACAATAAACCCTACCTCAGCAGCAAACCAGATTGGCAAAAAGAGACACCGGTCTATTAATTTATATCGTTGTTTATACTGTATGTCATGTCCGCAATCTACCGGGCGTTGTGTAGCGAGCGAGATCTCCGGAGCTGAGCTGAGACAAGTGACATTCTAATATTTATTGTGAGAGAGCCTGAGAGAGGCATCCGTCTTTTGGGGCTAGAGTTTATTTCTTCTGTTTCAGATTTAAAGGTAAGACCCTCATGCCTTTGCCAAACAGTTGAACTTGAAGTAATGTTGATAACGTTTTCTCGTGAAATAAACCACTGCCTGGAACTAGCCACTGCACTGGTCATCGAATGTACACACAGCTCAGTGACACACACATTCGGCTGCATAGGCCTACGTACAAAGTGAATGAGCAGTGGCTTATTTTACGAGAATATCTATTTATGCCCACTATGGTTTCTTGAATCATACTTTGAAATTTAGAATTGGATTGGTATTGGTCGGAATGGTATTGAGTCGATATGTTGATGATTAGCCCAAATTTTCTGTCTCTTTCGTTTGTTAGCCTCTGATTTTGGGTAGGGTCGGACGCTCCTACTAGTAGGGAGGCCAATGCCCAAATCTAACTTTTTAATTACGAATTTGTTTAAAATAAAACAAAGATTAAAAGAAAGCATTTACTTTCACTAAGAAAACTCACCCATCTGCCGACTCCAGAAGTTCCATAAAATAGGAGATATCCAGCTTTTAAGCACTCCCTTCCTTCTACGCCTTGGCCGTACGCAAGAGCCTTGAAACGATCAATTTCATGGTCCCAAAACTTACGTCGAGAATTAGACAGGCCCGAGGGAATAGGCGTGTCATTGACCGAACAACAAGTTCAAAACTTCGCGCGAAAGTACATTCATCTTTCGGCTAGCCTTGAATCGGTCGCACACACCATGGAGTTAACTCCATGCACACACCGAACCACTTCAACCAGGCAAGCCGCAATACAGGCTGAAGTTGAAATCGAAGAATTCGAACCATCGATGCAATGTACGTACGACTACTACATCTACGAGTAAAAAAAGAATGAAAGAACTAGATCTAATTCATTTATATTTACCTTAGAATGGTATTCCAATAACTTGATTTCCTCATGAGTATTCCTTATGATTTCAGTCGGAAATCTACTGTACAATCAACAAGAATTAGAACGACCTCCATAATTATCCATGCAGCTGTACAGCTCACACTCGGAGCGCTACACACATGACACCACTACAATACATGTATATCGCACGTACCATGTATAGTACAGCTGGGTCTCTCTTTCTCTTTCTCTCTCTCGATCTCTCTCTCTCTCTCTCAAGCTGTACGCGACAACTAACCATGTATCATAATCACATCATCCAATCATATCTTTCCGTCCTAACTTCTCAATTGGAGTATAGACTGCTCACGTAGACATTTTTTTACTGAAATATCTTTTTTAAACATTTTTCATATATGACTTACTGTACGAGCTCGACACTCGAGTCTCGTGCAGTGAGAATAAGGTACTGTGTGTGAGACTACGTCAAATTTGTTTTGCGCGCGATGAGACCGGACCTCATACATATTCATATTATGATGTCGCAAGACTTCCATTTGGGGCTCGAACAATCATGTCTTTGTTCACAGTTTTGCTCCCCAATTTGAGATGGCTCTAGCTATGGGGCTCAAACCAACGCAAGATTGACAAAAACATCGTACTCTATCTACCTTCGTATGTACAGTTTGTAAAAATCTGCAATTAAAAAGATATCATCCTTTTTCGTTATATTTTCTAGTTGTTAAAAGTGACATTTGAACACAACTGATATGTTAATCTCTATCAAAAGTTCTTTGATATTAAATTGATTCCATATTTTTAGGCGCTACCTTCAGTCATTGAGAAGGATTTTAGTGAGCTAACCTCATCGCCCTCTAGGACCCTTCTAGTTTCTCTTGTCCGTGCGTTATTTTCGTCTGCTAACAGAATTATTGGATCTAAAAACGTCAAAATCTGCAAGATCGTCAACAAAGGGTGAAAGACTGTTACAGATCCGTGATTATAGGTATGTTATATATAATTTCAAAGGTTTTCCCTCTCTATTAAAATGTGTAAGTTTTACATCTCGTACAATTACGTCTAGTGTAGGCCTATGATGAGTATATGATTTTTTTCTTTCATTAAGTGTCTATTTTCTTGCTTGCTTTGCTCGCTAGCCAAATCAACAAGCAGGATAATCCCTGGTACATGTAGGTTGAAAATAAAAGAAACGTCATCAATTATGAGTTTTTGCCCGCAGGGCTCTATCAGTAGATGATTTGTTATAAGTAAATCATCAACATAGTATTGCAAAACAGTGCACTAAGTGTGACACACAATTGGATAATAGTGCAACAAAGCGATTGTAACGTACAGTAGGAGAGTGTAGCAACTAGAAATAAAGAGAAGAAGGGGAAAGGGGAAAGAAAAATGGAGGGAACAAAACAGAGAAAACAAGAAAAATTAGAGGGAGAAAGTGAGTGTAATGAAAGGAGAAAGTAAGAATCAAAGGAGCTATAGAAAATGTAAAAAGAGCATGGATGGGGGGGGGGGGGGGAGGGGGGGGGGGAGCTCGGAATAGAGAGAAAGAAAAAGGGAAAGAGAAAAGGAATGGGAGAAAAGAACATAAAGGGAAAAGGAAATGAAGGAAAGAAACAAAGAGACGGACAAATCAGGAAATGCGAAGAAAAAAAAAGGAAAGAAAAGGGAGACGGGAATGAAAAATAAGGAAGTGGGTAAAAGAGGTTAACAAAAAAAAGAGAGGGAAGAAAAAATGGAGAAAAAGGAGGGGACAAAAAGAAAGGCAGTGGATTTGATAATGCAAATATCAAGGGATTGATCATTACATGTTTTAGGAAAAGAGTGATATGATGACATAAATGGTACCCTGGGGTACCAAAACAAATTCGGCCATTTTGTTGAATTATTTATTTATTTTTTAAGGCTGTACCCTGGGTTACCAAAAAGTGGGAAATTATTTTTGTGTGATTTTTTCAACCTTCAATTGTGTCCAATGTTCTTGTAAAAAATCCTTTAAGTCCTGTATTTCTAAAATTCATTGTTGTTATGAGTAATTATTCTATTATTGATATCATTTCATGCTGTTATGATACACCCTGTATTATTATTGTGGTATAATTAAAATTATTAATTATAAATGAAAGTTCTATTTTGTGTTATGATGCTATCTGTGTACAGCAGTCATGATAATCTCATGTGTTGTGAATAAACAAATTTTCCAATTGAATAATAAAAATGAAAATCACATTATGAAGTGGTATTATCTTTTTTTTTTTTTTTTTCGAAAGAGTATTATACAGGTACGTACGTGCAATAACATCAAGTTCTAAAATAGCCGCGGGTCCGGGACCGGACGCCGGAGCTAGCTAGCACTATAGTGTGCGATAGCCACCGTAGTGCGCTTGTGCACACCATGCATAGTATACACCATAGAGATACCACGGAACTATGTACACGCACTCCATACATTGTACTCGAGTGGACGCGAGATGGCGCTACACAACGCGGTACCCCGGGGTACTACGGTACCCCGGGGTAACGCGTGGTGCATCATATTAGGAACTTGTAAAACAGGTGAATAAGAAAATTCAGACCCCTGTGACATATTAACGAGCGATAATGGAAGGACATGTGTATTTTATGAAAATGGTTAAAAAATATACTGGTAGTTCAGTAAAGTATAAACGATAGTTTTCATTAAAAATATGTTTCAAAGTTGTTATGTGGTTAAATTCAATGAAAAGCAGTAGAGTTGGCAGGTACAGGTATGGATATCAAGTTCAAGTTTTCATATAAGACTTTATATTTGATTAGGTGCATGTACGTGTACAGTACATGTTCTAAATATCAACTTAAGTTCTGAGACCAATTTCACAAAACTTGTCATCAGTGACAAATGACAGTTTTTGTTATAAGCTACTGAAATCCTTGCTTCTGATTGGTTATCAGCAGATTTGTCACTGATTTGTTGTCATTTGTCATTGAAAAATGACTGTGTGGAAGTGATCGGAAAAGATTGATCATGTTTCACATAAATATAATTATATACTGTGAGGTCTCAGAATCATCGCAGTGATGAGAAATTGGCCCAGTCTGGCTAAAAGTCACATGCACTGTAGTATATATGGGACTACACCAAAATGTGACATGGCATTGTGGTCTAAGCTTTATGTGCTGTACATGTACACTCCACACTCTTTAGCTCTTTACTTTACTTGTAAATATGAAGGCATTTGAAGAGCTAGCCTACAGCAACTTTCAGGATTGTAAGACGGTTTATCCGCATCGCGTGTTCACGAACAAGGCTACATGGAGACAGTGTGGGTTATTACTCTGGGAGAAGCAGGTCATGAAATAATCACAACCGTAGCAACCATAGCGTGCCGAGGGGGTCATTGCAGGATGCAACGTCCCCTTGAGCCTATAATAAACAGCCAGGCCTCTCATAGCAGTTGAATATCAATTTCACCAGTGCCTTTGATAGGCATGTACATCTGCAATGTTTTATCAGTGCTCAACAAATTTCAGGTTTGGATGGTAAGACGGGTTATCGGCATCGTGTGTAAATAAGGCTACATGGAGGCAGTGAGGGAAATTACACAGGGAGAAAGAAGCTAGGTCATGAAATATTCACAACCATCGTGATTAATCTGAAAGAGCAACCATTCTCTTGAGGATATATGCAAGGATATCATGTACACAATGAATGGAGAGTGTGAACGTGTACATAGGTTGCTGCTATGATGTATGGTGTCTCAGATGGGCAAACCAATACCTGTCTTGATTAGAATTTCAATTTCAAACTGATCTGGGCCCGTTGCATAAAACTTACCATTGATGGTAACTTTGCCATCATGGTAACAGGGCTCAACAGCCAATCGAAATCGAGGTTTCCATGGTAGTCTACAGAGGTGCCAACCAGTACAATTTAATGGTATTTAGTACGATAATAAGAGTGGAATACAATAATACGATATCACCTCTTAAAATACGATTTTTATTTTTTAAAGTTTTTTTAAATACCCATAAAAACCACGGAATCGCATTAAAACATGAACAAGTTAACCCCCGCAGCCCCAACAAAAACTTTGCTTTACAATTTTCTTTTAAAATTTTAATGAAAGAGCAAACATTTTACTTGACTGTACGTACCAGTATCTACGGAAGCTTAAACGTGCAGCGCGAAGGCGAGTTGTTCAACTCGCCAAGGCGCCTTGTTTCGGCAAAAAAGGCGAGAAGGCGACTTGTACAAACTCGCCAAGGCGCCTTGTTTAAGACGAGAAGACGAGAAGGCGACTCGTACAAACTCGCCTAAGCGCCTTGTCTAAGACGAGAAGGCGAGAAGGCGACTTGTACAAACTCGCCAAGACGCCTTGTTTAAGACGAGAAGACGAGAAGGCGACTTGTACAAACTCGCCAAGGCGCCTTGTTTAAGACAAGAAGGCGAGAAGGCGACTTGTACAAACTCGCCTAGGCGCTTTGTCTGATAAGAGAAGGCGAGAAGGTGACTTGTACAAACTCGCCTAGGCGCTTTGTCTTTGATGAAAAGGCGTCTAGGCGACTTGTGCAAACTCGCCAAGGCGCCTTGTTTTAGACGAGAAGGTGATAAGGCGACTTGTACAAACTCGCCTAGGCGCTTTGTCTTTGATGAGAAGGCGTCTAGGCGACTTGTACAAACTCGCCAAGGCGCCTTGTTTAAGACGAGAAGGCGAGAAGGCGACTTGTACAAACTCGCCTAGGCGCTTTGTCTTTGATGAGAAGGCGTCTATAGGCGACTTGTACAAACTCGCCAAGACGCCTTGTCTTAGACGAGAAGGTAATAAGGCGACTTGTACAAACTCGCCTAGGCGCTTTGTCTTTGATGAGAAGGCGCCTAGGCGAGTTTGTATAAGTCGCCTTCTCGCTTTCTCGTCTTAGACAAGGCGCCTTGGCGAGTTTGTACAAGTCACCTTCTCGTCTTCTCGTCTTAGACAAGGCGCCTAGGCGAGTTTGTACAAGTCGCCTTCTCGCCTTCTCGCCTCAGACAAGGCGCCTTGGCAAGTTTGTATAAGTCGCCTTCTCGCTTTCTCGTCTTAGACAAGGCGCCTAGGCGAGTTTGTACAAGTCACCTTCTCGCCTTCTCGTATCAGACAAGGCGCCTAGGCTCGTTTTTATAAGTCGCCTTCTCGCCTTCTCGTCTACGACAAGGCGCTTAGGTGAGTTTATACAAGTCGCCTTCTCGTCTTCTCGTCTTAGACAAGGCGCTTTGGCGAGTTTGTATAAGTCACCATCTCGTCTTCTCGTCTTAGACAAGGCGCCTAGGCGAGTTTGTATAAGTCACCATCTCGCCTTCTCGTCTTAGACAAGGCGCCTTGGCGAGTTTGTACAAGTCGCCTTCTCGCCTCCCCGTCTTAAGCAAGGCGCCTTGGCGTGTTTGTATAAGTCGCTTTCTCGCCATCTCGTCTTAAAAAGGGCGCCTTGGCGAGTTTGTACAAGTCGCCTTCTCGCCTTTTTTGCCGAAACAAGGCGCCTTGGCGAGTTAAACAACTCGCCTTCGCGCTGCACGTTTAAGCTTCCGTAAGTATCACATTTTTCTGAAATTTTACTGGCCCGGGGCCAACCGGCCATTGGTAGTGTCGAGTTTTCGTGAAAATCTGATTTTTCTCTCCAAAATCTGATTTTTTAGGATACTCAGTCTGTTTTTTTGTGTCAAGAGGTTGGCATCTCTGCTGTACTACATTATTTGCAGATTTTTACAAGAGCCATAGTGTGAATTCAGTGCATCATTTTATATGGAGTGGCTTATAGTCACTTGTGTGTGAATCTTCAAGGTGATTTTGTGGCTGAAGCAAGAGCTTGGAACTAAAAAGAACTGAATTTGCAGTTAAAACAAGGTATATAGATGAACATATACAAAAAACTAATTACAGCAAAAATATGGTCTTTACGGTATGCATTTGCGCTGTGTTACGACATCAATATGATTTTAATAGGTGAAAGGAAGGCCGGTTGAAAAATACTAATTTTGATGGTAAAATACAAATTTTGGAGGTGCTGAGTACTAATTTGTACTTCCAAAGGTTGGCAGCTCTGGGTCTACCATTGATGGCAAAGTTACTATCAATAGTGAGTTTTGTGCAAAGGGGCCGTGCACCCCAATGCTGGTTGCTTTCAATTCATTTTAAGAGATGTTAAAAGAAAATTCAACCACAATTAGTTTTAATGCATCTTTCGATAGATGCATAAACAGTCTCAACAAGAGCGGATAGAAGTGGGTATATAAATATCGCAAAATTGTTTACTTTACTTGTATCAAAGAGAACTGCTGAGCTAGCGCCATGAGCGTCCCTGGACGGTGTGTGCGCTATATAAGTTTACACTATTATTATTATTATTATTATTATTATTTGTTTTTTGTTTATACAACAAAACTCTTAGATCCTCGTTATTTATATAAAAAGAATTCATTTCAAGATTTGTTGGTGTCATTATGGCTGACAAATCCCAAGTTTAATAAGCTTTAGAAGCATGCACGTACAGATAATAGACGTTTTAAGCACAGTGCTAGGCAAGTATACTAGGCTCAGACACAATGTAAGTGCACTTTGTACATGTACATGTACATGACGTACTACATGTTCATGTTCATTTGATTAGGATGTAGGAATGAGTTGTATAAAATAAAATAAATCATGAGTTCTGCTTGACATGAAAGTTTGCGACGCATGACACAAAAAAAGCTTTTAAATATCCTCTTGAATGAAGCATCTATAGATTAATTTAATATAAGAAATTACTTTAATTGATGATTGTTCTATTTGTAATGTGTGATGAGCCATTTTTCATAAAACATCTACAAGGCCTGCTGAACAAAATCTTATACATGTACCTGAAAATAGAAATGAAGAAGGTCAATGTAGTAACGTATCGATGAAGACCATGCATAATATAAAAGCATCCAGGCTTTATCAGCATACATTTGAGGCATGTGAGAATCCTGCCACCAGTGCATACATGCACATGTAAATTTAATTAGATTGCAATCAATAGTGTTAGCGGAGGGTGATCATACATGTACATGTAGGTCACATGAGACCAAAGATTATACACCCCCCCCCCCCCCTCGATCCATTCTGCGCATTTGCTGGAATGGGTATCAGTGATCCTACATTTGCTCCATTGACGATTGATCATTGCTCAAGGCATTAACCCTTTGGCTACAATTATTCCACATTTTGTGGCTTGATTCAATAGCATTTGCATCAGAGCCCTAATAAATGTATGCAGTCCTGAGCATATACATGTGCAGTATATGCAGATATTTACTTTTTGTTGTTGTTGAATTACCCACTTGTGAAGAATTGCATGCATTACATACATGTGCTTGTAATTCCCCGTAAGTTTTGTGTAAGCTTTGGGTAAACCCATCAAGTCAAATATTGATGAAAGAATGCATAGAACAGAAAACCCAAATTGTGTATTATTTTATCAATATTTGTCTTTAGAAACATTTTTTTTTTTTGGGGGGGGGGGAATCTTTGCAAAAGTGTGTCTTAAATGTCATCTTTTTACATATTTTGTTATATTTTAGACAGTTTAGAGAAGCTTTAAGGATTCTGTTTATTTACTGATAGCAAACTGTGCCTATCTGGTGTAGATGTTGAATTACTAATTCTCATGTATTGAATGTATGCTGTATACATTTAATTTAAATATGGACATGTGCTTGCCTTCTTCTTAAAAATGGAAGTCCACCATCACAATCAGGTGGTAGTAATAACAGCAGAAAAACAAAAGTAGTGAATTAGTGAAAGTTTGAGCAATTTCTGATTAAAAATACATGTAGGAAAGTTATGAATTTTTGAAGTCGCCTACAGCGAAACACCAATTGGGAAGATGGATGTATCTTTTTTAAACATTTTTTAATAAGACTATCTTGTTAGGACTCCTGCAAGTTGCTCTGTACAAAAGATATAATGAAATTTTATTTTCTTGCTTATTGATGATGGATTAGATCGGTTTCATACTTGGATTTTATATTTAAAAAAAAATAAAAAAATAAAGCCTGTGATATATGTTTTGTTTGAAGCTTCTAAAGTGATACAAATCATTTTTTTGACATACATTGCATCAGTATACTTACATAGCATAATATCTGTGAATAAAATAGGCTTGGCCAGCTAAAATTAGTATGGCAGCCGTCTTGGAAAAAAAATTGAAAAAATAAAAACAATAGTAAATAGTTAGATCTATGCCCTGCCTACTCCTTTTATTCAAAAGTCTGGACGAGAAACAAGTTATTTGTGTTATTTGGCCTACATGTAAGAGCTACTAACTTAAAACCATGATCAGATCTGAGATATGGGTTATCACTTACAGGGTATGGGGCAAAATAGCCTGAAGGACAGCATTGTGGAGGAGAGACAGGTATGAGGAAGGAAGAAGGAAGGAAGGATGGGTATGGAAAATTGGCAATGAAGTAAAGCACACACAGGGAAATGATGTTACAATTTAACATTTTACTGATCATTGAAAATCTTTCATTGTGTAAACAAAAGAGTTCAATATATTTTGGGAAAGAGAAGGGTTATTCATCGATTAAAGTTAGCATTTCATTTAAGACATACTGATTTTTGTTTTTCAGTCATCAAAGGAAACCTCAAAAGAAGGATAGAAAACTGAAATTGGATGACATAAAGAAAAAGAAAAATAGGAACAAAAGAATGGAGTCTCTTTGGCTTCCGGAATTGCGTGGAAAATAACCGGAATTAAGAGAAGGTCCTAGACACCAAGACTGCGAAAGAATGAGAGAGAAACAGTGCTTGTCTCAGTAAAAAGGGTTTATTTATTTATTTATTCATGTAAAATGTTTTATTTAATCATTCATGGCTAGATGGCAGAATTGCAAATACTTTTACAACCAGAATAGCTAAAATGGATACATGAATGAATAAGACTTCATTACTGTCAATGAAAATGCAACATTTTTTGACAAATTACATAATCTAGGCATCAATAAAGGTTTCTCATGATAAACATGCATGTAGTGGGCCCAGGGGTCTACTATGGGGATCTTTGTCATGACAAATATCAGGATATCTAGTATAGGGTTTACTCCAAGTAACACATTCGTCCTCTAAGTATCAAGGAATATTATGTATTTTTAATTTTAATGATTATAATATGGGAACTGCATAATGTATAAATTTATGTATTGACTTAAAAGAGGATGTTTTTACATCTACATGTATTGTCAACTAAACTATGAGTCTGACAGATTGAAGAAGATGGAAGCACATGCAGTAGCTCTCTAGAGTGCATGTGTAAGATCTTTACATTTTCATACCTAAAGGAAGCAATCTACATGTATACGTTTAAATGTCAATGCCTTCACGATAGCAAAGTGTATCGTCAGCCGGCTAGCGAAACAGTCCAATTGCTCTCACCCCTAGTGTCTCTGCCTGCATGTGCGTGTGTGTGTGCTTAGGGCAGTGTGTGGGTGCATGTTCGTGCGTGGGTGAGGGTGAGTGTGTGTGTGCGTGGGATGATCAGAGCAGAGGCTTCCTTGCCAAGATTTAATGAGCACGCATGTATTGCACACCATCGCATATCAGCACTAGTGAATAGGTCCTGCCTCGTTACTACAAGAGTGCAGCGTGCTCATGTGGATGTACATTTGGCAGGTGGCTATTTAGAATGCTTCTCATACCATCAGTGGTTGGCGGACAGTGTGCTGTAGAGTCCGTGTGTTGGAGCATTGGACATCTTGATGTTACCCTGTGAGTCGGAGTGAGGCTCCTGCATGGTGTCTGTGTCCTGGGTAGTTGGAATACAGTACTCTGCTGACCATGTAGCAGTTTGGAATAGACTATTTATTTCAGTTTGAGTATATGGAAGCTGTTTCTCAACTTTAAAGCTTTCTGTGAGACCTTTGCCAAATACGATTATAAAAGGATAAGTTTAAAAGGATTACTCATGGACGGAGGGATTCTTTTCTTGGAAAGAGGGAGCCCAACCTTGTTTCTTGACATGTTGTGAGAATTAAACAGTGCATTTTCATTTTTAATAAGGATATCTCACAATTAGAAGGGTAAGAATCATGTGTCCTCCTCATGTTCAGAAATGAAAACAAATTGTTTGCAGGCCTTAAATTAATCCAAGGCCACCAAGGCCATTGCCTTGGATGCCCCTTTGATTGGCCTCAATGCCCCTCTCATTGGCCTTGGAGATTTTTTGTGCCCTTTCCAATTCTTCCCATTAGTGCTGTAATATAGGAATGTGCCCTACAGAAAAGTGGCCTTGCCCTAAAAATGTTGAAATTTAAGGCCTGTGTTTGTTTTGTTTTCTTTACACCCAGTAATGTGTATATATATCAAGCAATGCAGATTGTTTTAAACACACTTTGAATTAAATCAGATGTACCCCATTGTGAAGCTGATTTTTTTAGAGATGTGAAAAACATGTCCATGTACTGTACATGTAGTGATCATGTACTCCAAATTATAAAGAAATCTGTAAATTTCAAATAAATGGCCTTTTGTCTCCCCCTCCCAAGTGAACAATTTCAAGTTTGTTTGTTATTGTTCTTTACATGTTTGTTTTTGACTGTGTTAACATCTTCAGTAGATGACATGTGGACGAAACTGTAGGAAGTACTGAATGGAAGAAAACAAATGTTTTGCTGCATAATGTTAAATGTGCAACATCTCTAATTAAAGGTACTATTGTCCCATTTGCAGGCCAAAAAAATGAAAAAGTTAAATTCCAACTGCATTTGAAAGATAATACTAATTTAGAACTTCCCTAAAAAAGGTGGGGCTTGAACATGTCTTTAAGTAGGAAAATAACGACTATTAGTTGTCAAATTGACTTTAGGGCTATAGAGCCCAAAAGTAATAGTCTTGATTTTCAGACAATTGTACCGAATGGTCATACGTTTTATGCTGCGCAAAGATTCAATCAGTTTAATCTTGGCCATCACAAGAAGTGGGTTATTGATGTAGACAAATGATGTACCCTTTACAACTCTTTTCATGTATGTTATTACCAAAGAAGAAAAAAAGCCAGTCAGTCACTCAATAGTGTCTGACAGTGAAGTCGAGCAAATAAACGGGTTTCCTTGCATAATTTGAATATGAGGACACTGCTAACGTTTAAATTTCACAGATAGGACATACATGACATATTCATAATTCCTGCAAATTAGTTCTACAGCATTTGAGGTTGGCTGCAAAAGGGACATACATGTAGTACCTTTAAAATGATGACAAAAAGTTACAAGTTTATACATACTAATGAATTTACATGACTGTTAACATCTTCAATAGATAACATGTGGACAAAACTTTAAGAGGTTCGTACACTGTTCATTCATTCATTCATTCAAAAGTGGTATTTATGAATGGAGAAACAAAAATTAGTTTGTTATTAGAGCCCATTTGATAGCTGTTTTTATGCAAAAAGGGGTTATATTTTGTTCACAATTTTATTACAATAAATATAAAAACACCATCGTCCATATAATCTCAGAAACCTCACTGATTCCTTGTAAATCCTACCCAAATTTACTGTAAAATGGCCTACCGTACTCCTTGGTCCCTTGGTCCTCTCGCTTCACAGCAATCTCCCTGATTACAAGGACCAAATGTTGGAAGCTCTGGTAGAGTGCCATTCCCTTTTTTTTTCCTGTAAGAAAACCCCCTTCCACGATTACAGCTTGTCTGATTCCTGACCCTAAATTATGTTGGATAGACTACCGTAATGAAATTCTTCCAGTTGGGAATTTATGCAACTCTGATGATTAAACCGTCTGGCTCTTTAACTGTGTCGGGACAATCAAAATAAGTTAGGAAATATATGCACCGTCTCGTGGGAAATTTGACACCATTCGGGAGTTTAGTGTTTACCCAATAACAGGCATTGTCAATCACCAGGATTAGCCTTCAGTTTTTTGACGAGCAGGCCTCAAAATTTGCTATGCATTTTCTACCATTCACCCCGTATGGAAAAGCCGTTTTCCTACATATCCCTCATCCGTAAACCCTCTGAGAAGCTAGGGTTATTTCTTGATGGGACTATTTCTACAGGTTTGCTGTGTGCACGGCTTGTACATCCACTAATGGTATTTACACCAAGTCTGGTGTCGGCTAATTATGACCGTCTCCCTTTAAGAAAATTGAAATTGCGCTCCTCCTTTGCATGACTGATAGTCCGAGGAGGGGCGATGAAGCAGATAAATTAATGAATCGAGGACGATTTATTTTCACAGTTTTATTGAGTGGCACTCTAATGGGGCTGTGTGCATTCTAGTAGTGTCCATCTTGCTGTATGCCTGGGTTTGTTTACCCATCTGTCTACAGCATCTACTCTGAATATTTTTTGCCATTATAGTTTTGCCTGGATTGGGTAGTGAAATTTTGAATTTGAAATAATCTCCTATACCACTCACTGTTGCTCAATGCAGAACATGTGCTGCTGGTCTTTGCTCTAGATCTACATGTACTAGTTAGCATTTGGTACCAAAGGCCTCACATTTCCACTGATCTTTTAAATTGAAGAGGTCCCACTTTGTGTGTTTTCTTCACTCTCTAAAAGATCAAAGTGCTTCATGTAAATGTACATGTACAGCTGTATCTTAAATTTTAATATTTCTCTTTGGAAAGAGTACTTCTATTTGTGTATTATTGAATGCACCATTAAAGCGTTAAAGAAACTTCCACGAGAAAGTAGCCAGTATAGTCATGGGTTTAAAAATAAATGACCTCTAACTGCTCATGTTCACATAAACTAGCCTTTGACTCAGATACCAGCCTTTGCCTCATAAACCTCTCTCTGGGTACTCAATGCAATGACGAATCAATCAATTTAAACCCATGGTCTGGATACCTGGAAGCTAGCCACCGGGCTTCTGTGCATGTGTGGACTGATGAATGCTATGTAGTTTGTATTGTCCTGATACAGAATCTAATGAAACCAAGTTGAATTGTTTCCTATTGTAGTGCTTCTTCCTGATATTTTAAAGATAAGGAGGATACAAGGCCAATATACATGTACGTACATTGCAGAATAACCTATTTTTTTATATATTTTTTTAACTACCTTTTATACTACTAGAAAAAGCCATGCTAGGAAAAAAAATCCAAAGTTTAACCCTACATGTGAACAAGCTTTAAGGATTAGATACTTTATTATGCAGGATGATTCACTCAAGCTGATTCTCTATATGCGAGCCTTCAGTGAGCGATGATCGGTGGATGGATGCAATCTCATTTAGGGCCTCAACTAATCAATATGGACTAATTTCCTGCATGCATGCATTGGGACAGGGAGCTTAGAGAGGGAGGGAGGGAGAGGAAGAGAGAGAGAGGGGGAGGGAGGGAGGGGTAGAGAGAGGGATGGAGAGATGGAGTGAGGGAGAGAGAGAGAGGGTAACAGATAGATAGAGAGAGAGAGAGAGAGAGAGGGGGGGGGGGGAGATGGTAATGAGAGGGAGGAGAGAAAAGATGAGAGAGAGAGAAGGAGAGAAAAGATGAGAGAGAGAGAGAGAGAGAGAGGGAGGGAGCAAGGAGTGTGTGAGAGAAAGAGAGGGGGAATGAGGGAAGGAGAGAGAGAGAAGGGAGAGAGGGAAGATAAGAGAATGAGATAGAGGGAGAGAGGGACAAAGGGAGGGGGAGGGAGAGAGAGAAAGAGAGATAGAGAGAGGGGAGAGGGAAAATGAGAGAGAGAGAGGAAGAGAGAGAAATGGGGAGGGGGGGGGGGGGGGAAGGAGACAATAAAGAGAGGAATAATGGCAGAGACAAAGAGATAGACGAGAGAGAGAGAATGGTGGGCACATGAAATGAAAGAGAAAGAGAAAGAGATCTTTGAAGAGATAGTGTGTAATGATGGGGGTGGAATTCAGAATGGAAACCCACACTTACTCTACATGTACATGTACGCGCGTGTTAAAGTATCCATGCTCTGTGTTGTTGAGGGTATCCGATGGTGTCTAAATTAGATTAGCGCTCCTCCTCCATAATATTGAATCAATATGCCCTTCATGTTTGTACGTGTACATACTGTATACAGGGGCTGAGATATAGAACAATAATGTGTGATACACTTATAAAATGTATATGTTCCCCATCTGTACAACTATAAACTAGTGTGGTGATTGTATGTAATTACTTGATTAAGATTTCCTGTGTCATTATTCGACATGTGATAGCCGAGCATTAATCAGTTCTAATCTGATAAGTCTCTTTTTAATTAATTCCTTCTCCAGCAGCAAGAGGAGTTTGGGAAAATGCATCTTTACTTTAAAGGGGAATTCTTTTCAATTCAATATTGCTTTAATTTTTTACAAGGTTTCGCAGATCATACAGGCTGCAAACAGTGCAATATATATATGTTGACAATTTTTTAATATCACTTCATAATTCATATTGTTTTTAGAGGCTATTATGTTTTTGTTTGACTGGCAGATAAAGGAATCTGATGCACATGTTTCATTTATTTTATTTTACTTTACTTTAATCCTTTACATGTGTACTATACTTTTACTCAATTTTAATAGTTTAATTCAATTTCAATCTAATTCAATTTCTATTTAATTTACTTTGATTAACTTGAATTTAATTTACTTTAATCTGATCTAATTTTGAATTCAATTGTATGTTTAATTTGAACTAAATTAATTTAATTCAATTCCCTTCTTTTGATTTTTTTCTTGTTGCCATAGAGACCATCATGGAGGTGGGGTCCAAGGTTGTAGCCATCTTTGACTTTGAGACCACGGAGCCCGGTGAGTTAGCTCTGAGAGCTGGTGATCAGGTGGACATCACCTCATTGATCAACGAGAGCTGGATCAGTGGCACGTGTAATGGGAAGAGTGGGACATTCCCAGCAAGCTTTGTCAAGCCACTCAACGATGCGGGCTCAAATAGTAAGCTTGATTTGTCCGTTTTAAAGTAAACACAACTTTTTCCCCTGGTTTTTGATAGTCCACTCTTTTCAGATTTGATAAAAGTATAACAAACAGCAATGTACTGATAATGGTGTATATGCATGCTATTAAAAGATTTTCATCAGTTCACCCATTCTATTAATTTAACAGGTTCTATTAATTTTTAAATTGCACTTTTAATTTAAGTTTCATTATAAATTGTAATTACAAGACAAGTTGAGGAGTGCTGTAGGGGGAAATATAAGCAATGTACCAGAAATGTGTTACATGTATAAGGATTTAAAATATACAACATGAGGAGAAACCTGACAGTGACAGTGATTCAGCTCATTTTTCGCCTCCCAGGCACAGGTGACGCCAATTACTTAATAATTTTAATAATAATATTAATAATAGTAAATATACTTCCCAAAGCTGCAATGTATTCTCTTGTAGCCATGGTAGAATTTGTTAAATTGTTTTTAGTTGCACTTTTAATTCAAATTTCATAAGAAATTATAATTTCAAGACAAGGCGAGTCCTTGTAGGTGATTATTATCATTTCAAATTTGGGTAATGAAAAGAAAATGTTTTGTAATTGATCGGCTGCAACTGCAAGACAGGAAACAATTTCATATGAATGTCATTTTTTAAGGGTACATTCTAAGTGTGTATTCTCCCTTTTACCCCTTTTCTACCTGTAGCATCAGATAAGAGAGTAACGTCATATCAAGTCACAGCTATCCAGGATTATGACAGTTCTACAGATGGTGACCTCTGCTTCAAGACAGGTCAGAGCATGGTTACCAATTATGATAATAATAATAATAAAGATTATGATAATGAATGATAATGATAGTGATAATGAATGTGATTTTGATAATCTATAATGAATGTGATAATGATTATGATAATAAAAATAATAATAATAATGAAGATATTGATAAACTTTTGGAATAGTATATAGAGCAAATTCATTTCTTTGTGACGATTTACATTCACATGAAATTAAATTGAATTATAATAATATATAGAATTTAGTATCGATCAGATCAGTTTTTCCAAATTTTTATCATTGACAATGGTCTGTTTTCACTGAAACTTTCAGATTATCTTAAATTGTACATCTAGCGTTGAAGTCACTACCTTAACACCATTTTCTCTCGTCTGAACAATGCTACCATGTAACTTTAATGCAAGTTTGATTGTGTTTCATTCTGATTTCATCTCTTCATGGAGTTTGATGATCTTCCTTTTTACTATTTAAAAATCATCCTCAAGCTTATTGCAGGGCGCTCACGTCCAGGGGGGATAGACGCTAGGCCGACCTTTTTAGGGTGAAGGAATAGGTTGTGCTAGAAATCATGTGTAGACATGTGGTCCCTATTAAAGCCCATCTGCACTAGTTTACAGGAGGGATTAGACCGCCCTGCAAGGTTACTGACAGGTGGTTATCTCATCAAATCAGCTCTCAATTAACATTAGAAAAAGAGGTCACCGATTAGGCATTGTTTGCTATATAAAGGGCGCAAGTAGATGTACGTAGTGCAGTGGGGATTTAAAGCAAGTTTGATAGTAGGCTTGAGGTTGCACCATGTGAGAAAGAGGGAGGATTGGGAAGTCCTGAAAAGTTTGATTGTGTTTCATTTTGTGGATTTCTTATCTTTGTGGAGTTGTATAAATTACATCTTTATTTTGTTTTAAATTATTATTTTCTTTGTTGATACAGGGGACATGATAACTGTTTCCATTGAGATTGATGAGCACTGGTTACAGGGCTCTATAGGAGATAAATCAGGGATATTCCCTGTGAGCTATGTGAATAAGGATGCATCGCTGCAACACAGCAACCAGGCCTCAACACAAGGTACGTTCATGGAACAGCCCATACTGTTGTCAATCGTAATGATTATTGATTAATGATAGAACTAGTAGTAGCGATAATGATGAGGATTATGGAGATGATGATGATAATGATAATAATAATATTAGTAGTAATCCAAATGGAATAATGATTAAAAAAATTATAACTATTATAATAATAATAATGATGATAAAGGTGATGACAATGATAATGGTGATGATAATAATACAAATTGAAGAAAGCTAAGAAAGCATGTATATGTTTGTTAGTAACAACCAGTAGAGCGACGGCTTTAAGTCCTCTCCAAGGGACTTGGTAATTAGAATTAATGCCTTACCAAAGGACACGAGGGCATCGACCTGGTTTCAAACCTGGGACCTCTCGGTTATGAGACCACTGCTCAACCACTGAGCCAACGCGCTTCGTTTGATGACGACGATGATGATGATAATGATGATGATGATGATGATGATAATAGTGCTAATGATAATAATAGTCAAACAATAATGAAATTGTATAAATGATGCAACTGCTTTGTAAACATACTGTACTGCGCTTTTATAGTTTGGTGTAATTTAGATTGTTTATTCACCAGGGATGCCAATGAGAAGCTATGGAGAAAGAGAAAACTACATTGTAGACCATAGCACCACTGCAGTGCTTTTAATGTTGCTATACAATGCATTAACGTGACTTATATGTACTTACAAATCCAGAATTGGTTAAAATCTAATGAGTAGAAAGGAAACATGATTTTGCAAAAGAGTAAAAACCTTTTTTCATTTTTTCTCTTTCCAGATTACCAGGCAAGAGCCACTCAGAAAGTGACAGGACAACTCAGTGAGGAGCTTAGCTTCATGGTCGGTGACATCATCACCATCACGGGTAAGGTGGATGATGATTGGTTGAAAGGAACAATAAACGGCCAATCAGGAGTCTTACCAGCAATATGTGTGCAACCGCTCGATTCAAACTCATTAAATGGACCAAAGACTGGAGGAACAACCCATGATTCTGATTTAAACTTTGATGTATTAGACAAGGCATTTCAAGGGACCAGTACTACGTCGGGCGCAACGGAAGAAAGACCAAAGGCAAAGACATTGTTTCCGTTCAGTGCGGAGCGAGACTGTGAGCTCAGCTTCATGGATGGTGAGACGATATATCTGAGAGAGCGAATTGATGAGAACTGGTTTGAAGGGGAGCTTGATGGAAACGTTGGACTCTTTCCTGCAGAGTTTGTTCAAATCGTTGTGGATATTCCTCCTGGTTACGTCCCCCCTGAGACAAAGTCAAAGAGTGTCCCTTCGAAGCAAGGTAAAGCATCCGGTAACCCGGTGCTGTCATCTTCATCAACGCAGGGTGAGGTTGCTGTTGTTAAACCACAATTACTTGATGTTGGACAGGGTAAAGGGGCCCCTCCTATAAAAGGCAGAAGAGGGAAGGTCCTGTACGACTTTAATCCTGAAACGGAACACGATGTCTCCGCCAAGCAGGGTGACATCATCACCATCATGAGTAAACCAGACAATGAGTGGTACGAAGCAAAGAATCCTTCTGGCAAGGTTGGCTTTATCCCAATCGCTTATGTGCAATTATTAGAGAAACCTAGAACTCCTTCCTTTAAGAGACCTGCTCCTCAACCGCCACGTGTCAAACCTTCAAAGAAAGGATCTGCCCCGAGTGTTCCAACAACCGCACCTGCGGATAAGAATGCCAATGAATTGTTTTCACTTGGGACACTTGAATCTCAGAACCCCAAGCCTGATTCTGGAGGTGGTGGTGGTTTGGATGATCTACTGTTCTTTGACCCTCTTGTTGGGGGTTCTGATCCTCCCCTCGCTCCTACGAAACCAGCTACCCATCCGTCAGATCCCTCTCTTCCACATGCTTTCAAAGCGGGCGGCAGCACCTTCAAACCAGTGTCGTTTGCAGGGAAGAGTTCTGCCAACACTGCAACCGTCGCTCCCATGACTGCAGAAACTCAAAGCTCAACTCCCACGCCCCCTCCTCAACCTACAAGGGGGAATTCCCTTCTTGACATGAGTCCTGTCGACTCACCGATGTCTCCCATAATGATGCCAATGGCTCCAGTAGATGTGAGCAACACATCATCGGAGCCCAGACCTACCATGACCAAACAAGAGTCCCTAGACAGTCTTTCCAAGTTTGATATCCTAGCTGCAAGGCCGTTCAATCCCACTAGCTCTAAGCAGATCAGAAGCGTGCAGCGTCCGGTGAATAGGGGAAGCAGTATAGACGCAAGTGCCGCCGTTCAGGCCACCGCTGCACCGTCCGGAGGCTCAGAGCCGGTGGGCCAGGATCCAGAACTCTTGACGATATCGCAAGTCAATCAGGACTTGGATCGTGCATTGCTTGAAGGGAGTTCCCCTAACACCAGTGCAGGCTCAGGACTTCTGACCCTATCGCAAGTGAACTCTGACCTGGACAAGGTAATCCAGGATGACGGGCAAGAAATGACACCAAATTTCAATGCAGCGTTCAGCAGCGAAATGGACGCGGTCAGTAACGCTCCGTTTGGCTCTGAGCAGGACGACTTCCGACCGCCCATTCCTCCGCGCCAACCTTCCCCTAACCCGTTCGCGGCAGCCGTGGAGGAGCAACAGGCAGAGATTCAACCCACCAAAGCATCCTTCAATCCCTTTTCTGCTGTTACTCCTCCAGGGGAGGGAGACAGTACCTTGGACAATTCCTTTGCTAATTCCTTTGATCCGTTACAGAGCCTCCCAGACGCCAGCCTGCCACGAGACGACAGCATCCCATCAGACATGTCCGATGATGCCTTTGCTCAGGGGATCAACTTCACCATCAATTCCCCTCTCAGTATTCCCGCAGAAAATCCTCAGACCTCTACCTCCTTCAAGCTGCCTCCTCCGCCGTCTCCTGGTAAGCGTCCCATCGCTCCTCCTAAGCCGCAGAAGTTTGATCCTCGGACCGCTGTGCCCCGCCCGAGACCTAGGTCCAGCGTAGACAACATAGAGGCTGTGTTGCCCCCTCCTCCAGCGCCGTCACAGAAACCGGTCCTCCCGCCAAAGCCTGACTTGGATCTCTTGACCGACAACCAGCGTGCGGCCAACCCTGAGCTGGCAAACTTTGAGGCCAGCATTCAGCAGATATTTGACACTTCAAAGTGGGAGACAGAGGAGACAGACGTGTCCGGTCAGCAAGCTCCTGCTCCTCCACCTCCTGTCACCAGAGGTGCATCTCTCCTGGATCAAGATCTTGGAGTCATCAGTCAGGGTAAGTTTGAGATTCTCTTTTATAACCCAATAGCCACACTTTCAACCTACTTCAGGATAGAGTTTTTAAAAGGATCGAATTGATTAGTTTTTCTCTCCAATTGGCAATGCTGGTATAATTAAGAGCTATATACATGTAAATGCCTTAGATCCCAGGGAGTGTTTCACAAAGACTAAGATCGACTTTAAGTTGGACTTAACTATGGCAGGCCTTTCATGCCACTGTTTGCTCTCACCATTAACTGGCATTGGTCTCTCAAAGAACGTACAAATCGTGATTACAGATCTACATAATTTACATTTTTTGATAACTCATTATTGAATTTTAAAATATTATCTAAACATCACAATTGAGAGACCAATATCGAGAGCAACCAGTGGCATGAATGGCCTGCCATAGTTAAATCCAACTTAAAGTCGATCTTAGTCTTTGTGAAACACCCCCCAGGAGTTGTCCAGAGGTTTAACTTTTTCCAATCAATTCTTTTCTCCCCTTGTGCAGTACTTCAACATCATTCATCAACTACTAATGCACACCCTACACTTGTTGTAGGTCATAATATCCTTGTAAAATGTATGCTCCTTCATCTCAATTCCACAAAGCTCATAATTATAAGCTAAATATGCCTAAGATCTTAGGAATTCTCCAGAGATTTAACTCTTTCCAATTGATCAATTCTTTCTTCCCTTGTGCAGTTCTTCAGCAGCATTCATCCACCACTAGAGGGCAGCCTTCACAGGCTGCTGTAGGTGATCTCTTGGGAATTGGTGGAGTAGAGGAAACAGCGCCCCCACAGTCCAACAAACCCAGTCGACCGGCTCCGGCAAGACCAGTCATTCCAGGTACGTGTTAGCAATGAATAATAATAATAATAATAAAAACGTTCCTTGTGAAGCGCTTACCACCGAAGTCTCTAAGCGTTATAACAAACAAAATAGACTGATAAACAATTGCATAATAAATAAAAATACAAATTACAATACATATGGAATACATCAAAGTGAAAAGAGTTAGTTAATCATCGAAAGCAATTTTTGAATAAATGTGTCTTAACCCTATTTAGCCCGGGCTATTTTGAAACTGCATAGACCGGGGGGGGCTTCTAAGGCCCCCCCCCTCCCCCCTATGATCTCGGACGTGAAACGCCCGATCGCCGCGAAAATTGGCATACATGTCAAGTGAAGTGTATAGAATACTATGGTAATTTCAATTTTTTGAAAAATTTACTCATTTGCATATTTATGGTAATTTATGCAAATAAGGTCATAACATTCACATTTTTGCCCATAAATCAGACATTATTCATATTTAAGCATTCTTTCTCACTACATATATTTGTTAGACCATTTGGAATAATAATACAACACACAAAATTGAAAAACCAGGGTTATTCCTTATGTTATCTATTGTTTTGATAATTTCTTATGTATTTCTGTGTTTTTAACTTACCGGTATGTAATTTATTGTTTTTGTTGTTTTATTTCATTTCCAACTATAATTCAACTATTTTGACCCCAAAATAAACACCTAAACTATAAACAAGACCAAATAACCAATGCTTTATCTCTTGATTTGAAAAATGAGATTTCCATATGTTTTGTACACAAATCACAAAAATGAGCGATTTTTGGGCTGACATGCAATGACAAAAGGACACGTGACTTTGTAATGGTAGGTCCGATTTTCGAAAAATTTCTTTCAAAAGATGCACAAGACTCGAAAGAAAAAAGTCACACAATGTCAGTGCAAGATTTTCTTGCGTTAAAAAATTATCGCGAAAAATGTCGAGGGGGGGGGGGCTTCTAAAGCCCCCCCCCCCCCCCCCCCCCCCGGGCTAAATAGGGTTAAGACTAGTTTTGAATTAATTAACAGTTTGACAGTTTTCGACATTTAAAGGTAGTCTGTTCCAAAGTTCAGCAGAAGCTTTGCAAAAAGAGTGATTACCATAAGAAAGAGTTGACACAAAAGTAGACATGAGGTTTAATTGTGAAGATGACCGTAAAGATTAAGATGCTTGCTCTTCTTTCTGATTAAATTCTGAGTAAATCTGCCAGGATTGATTATAGTAATTCAAATCCACCCTTAAAATGAGTAGAGGTGATGTGGTCCAATGGATAAGTCTCTTGACTGTGAACCTTGAGGTACAGGGTTTGAATCCCTTTCACAGCACTAATGTCCTTCGGCAAGACATTTATCTGGACATTCCACGCTCCATTCATGTGTGGTGAATGGGTATCGGGCAGGAATTAATTCCTTGAAATTGACATATGATAATGATTATTATTTTAAAAAACACCCACATAAAACACAATCAAAAAAAAAAAAAAAAAGCAACAAAAACAGAAACACCTTTATACAAAAAAAATGACATGTACTTTGTGCTGTCTATGTTTAATGTTCAATTTCATAAAGATAATGCTTGATAATTTGTTTAATCATAGATGCACTTATCACACTCTTAGAGAAGCCCTATCTTTCGAATGGGGATGGGGGTCAATGCACTGTGCAGCAGTAAGGTGCAGTACTGGTAAATCTGCTTCACTGCACGTATACAAAGTCTTACCAGTCAGTCAGGCATGTACATGTAAGTGCCTAATGCTACTGTGTGTATTGTATATGTAAGGTGCATATAACTAACTGATAGAGAGGGCCGAGGAATCATAAAGGACTCTATACACAGTTAAAACTCAACAGAGTATTGCTTGCATGCTTGCAGTTGCATAGGTTGTCCTTATTATATATCATTATTTAAGCTGTATATCGAGTTAAGGTAAGATTTGCTTTTTCAGTACATGGTATTTTCCATATCAAATGTACTTTGTACATGGTATCAAATATGATTGGTGTTGATATACCGGTATATTTAGAGTAAACTGTTGCCTTCAATAGAATGGACCCATTTTTCTTCAGTTTCAGCTTTGTATATTGAGGGTATGTCATGTTTCAGTCACTGAAAACCACTTTATCTTGCATCAGAAAAGAATCACACATATTCCTTATTTCTTTCTCCCTGCTCTATGATCTCCTTCTATTTCTCACTTGCTGTCCCTCCCTCCCTCCCTCCTTCCTTCCCCCTTCTCTCTCCCTCTCTCTCCCTCTCTCTCCCTCTCTCTCTCCCTCCTTCCGTCTCTCACTCCCTCCCTCCCTCCCCCTCTTTCCCTCTCTCCCTCTCTACCCCTCTCTACCTCTCTTTCTCTCTCACAGCTAAGAAGAAGGTACCTCCCGGTAGGCCTGTGGCTCCTAGATTAGGTCCAGACATGAGGAAAGATGAAGATGGCTCGTCGGGGCCAGGCGCAGGTGAGATCAAGACCCAGCCCCATAAGCCATTATGAAAATAAGCATATTTGATTTGATATGATTTGATTTATTGGTTTCTGCATCTTTTTTTCTTTTTCATCATACATTTTCATGAACATAATATGGTTGATACAATATTTCAAGTGTATACAATTGTAAACAGATAATATACCAAATTAAACAAATATATTGAATGCATAATTAACTTACAGTAGATGCAGGAATAAGCAAAGTAGGTTGACGTGTCTGCAACCCTCAACTTAGATACAACAATAACAATAAAAATAAAAACGCAGAAGAGTGACTTGCAGAGAAGAAAAGGAAAGGGGAAAGAAGGAGCATTGGTTTTCTGTTAATACAAAAGATCCCCAAATATCCAGCAATTTTTTATACATTTAGAAGTCCCAATTTGTGCATTTTAGAATAATCATTGCCAAAATGGAGGTCCCACTTGAACCATGTGGTAATTGAGAACTGGGCCCGATTCTACAAAACTTGTCATCAACGGCAAATGACAGTTTTTGTTATAAGCTACTGAAATCCTTGCTTCTGATTAGATATCAGCAGATTTGTCACTGATTTTTGCCTATTGTCATTGAAAAAAGGTTTTGTAAGACGGGTCCCTGGTAGCTTGTTGCTTGAAATTATGTTGATTCACCACATTTAAATGAAATCTAACCCCAAGAAATAAATAGTTATTGTTCTGAGAGATTTATTGTATTCTTGCCCATTAATCTACAAGATTCTCTAGCAAAGTGTATGAGAGAGGTATGAAACAAAACAAGATAACAGTATCTCAGAACAAGGCCTGGGCATCGCCATTTAAAGATAAAGTGACGTAGCATGCGAAGTCGTTCATCAAGTAAATGTCCTAAAAATGTGGATGATTGCATATGATATGTGCATACACCATAGAAAATCTGCTGATTTACATTTAAAAAGTTCCTTGCTTGTTCTTTCTGTAACACAGTGAATGGTGAGGCTCATGCTGCGGAGGCTATTGCCGATTTGGAGAGCGGGATAGCACAACTCAAAGAAGAGATTGAGGTAAGATCTTTTATTTGTTTTCTCTATATTTTTTTTACAGCACCCTTGAATAGATTTCCATGTACAAACAGCATCTATAAATGTAATGCTTCCTGGGAGAAATTTCAATAGTTTAAACATATTTGTGGCTTACACCCAGTAAATAAGATTGATTGATCGATCTGTAATTGAAAAACAAGTCAGAAAAAAATCTTGGAACCAGCGGGATTTCGTTGATCAAAGTGAATGTGATCTTATATTAAGTAGCTCTTACAGATACACAGATGTGATTGGTCCACAGCTCATCATCTGATATCGATTGCGAGGATTGTCATTAGCATATTTCACTCCAGGGCCTGTTGCATAAAAGTTCGCCATTAATGGCAACTTCCACGGTAACAGGGCTCAACAGCCAATCAAAATCAAGGTTTCCATGGTAGTTACCATTGATGGCAAACTTACCATCAATGGTAAGTTTTGTGCAACGGGGCACACATTAATTTCTGATGTTATATTGCCCACCTGGTCAATTGAGTATCTTTAAACAACCCTACACCTAGTACCCACACTCATTGTTTGCACTGCCTTTAATAGCCGTGGGCATTTGACCCGGAAAATATAACTTCCCTTGGCTGTCCAAAGAATGTTATATTCACACCCTACCAATCAATATCTGTATAACACCCTGATATCTCTGGTCGGCGCAAATCCCTTCATGTAATTAATAATCTGCAATGTCGTTCTTGTTTTATGATGATAACAGGTACAGAGAATGCATAATTCCAACCTAGTGAGAGAGTGTGCGTTTGTTACTGTGGAGACGGACAAAGCAGAGCTACAGCTCCAGATCGCTGACGGAGAACTGGACATCTTGGACAAAGAAAGACAAATCGAAACTTTACAAGGTAAGTGGATTTGATTGTTCTTATGACAGGACCTATAAAGAGAAGGTTGAGTTCTGGGAAGACGTGAAAAATAATTTGTGAGCGTTATCATTGTATTATAAGTATGCAAGTGTGGAAGAACATCAGATAAAAAATGTTCGCTGAAAAGCATGGCTCTTCCAATACCTTAATATTCTAAAAATGGTCGATTCCACAACCTTTCTTAGCAATTGAATCCAATGACCTGGTTAATAATAATAACAGTCGTAAAGCGCTTTGAAGCGTAGTATTAAGCACTATACAAAATTTACAAATGTGACTATATAGTATTAATGACTGCTTTGAGAGAAATAGTTGTTTTTATACGCTCAAGGGAAGGTTAGAATTGTGCTATTGACCGAGGCGTGCCGAGGGCAATAGCCCAATTGTAACCTTCCCGAGAGCGTATAAAAACAACTATTTCTCGAATATTAAAGCAGTCATTAATACTTTTATATGCCGAAAACAAAAGAGTCAACTAATGACACCACCTTATCTGCACGGTTGTTTTTATGAGTGTATCTTTGAGAGTAGACTAGATCTAGATTCTAGTCTAAGCAAGATATTTTTACAATTTTGGGGGTGGGCCGGCCCTGTGGGGAATATGGAGAAGAACCTGCGCTTTCATATGACACCTTACTTATTGAGTATCACCTTCAGGATCACAACAGATTATAAAGGTTTGAATCTCGAATTGAAAAAAAAAATTGACCTTTTTTGCATGGTCGCGGAATGCACGTAGACTGCATAGAGAATGCATTGCGTACAATCTCTATGGGAATAATTTTAACACACAACATCGGGTGCGCTGACAACTAGATCTATTTTCGTCTAGAGTCTATACGTCTATGCTGTTTATGGATAATTTCACGTACCCTTTTTGTTGTTCTTGCTGTCAGCGAGTCTTGCATTTGATAAGTTGAAATCTTGGGAGAGATTCTTGAGCCATTTTTGTCTTGTTTGGAATTGTCTTGTCTTGTATGAAAATACCGACCAATTTTTTGCACACGTACGGTATCCTCGATCGCTCAAACCATTTTTTAACATGTAAACCTATGGGGTAACCATGGAGACTGACCTATTTTCCCAATAACCATGGTTATTGGAAAAATAGGTCTGTTTTAACCATGGTTACTGCGAATTTTCGGGAACAGTTAAAGTTTATGAATGCAATTTCGACCAATCAGATTGCTGGATTACTTAAGTGAGGTATATAATTATCATTATTAGATCTCATGCAAGAACTTCTCTCCACCTCATTTTGGAGACCCTTTGGAATAACCACTGTCCATCTCTTTCATGTAAATTGCAAGTGTACAGGATCTGACAATATTTTAAGCACTTGACTTGAAACTCAAAGGTCGTGGTTCGATTCCCAATACAATCCTAATGTCCTTTGGCAAAGGCATCGATCTTCATTTGCCACACTCGACCCAAGTGAGGTAAATGGGTACCTGGCAGGACTTAATTCCTTGAAATGCTGGAGCACTGTAATGGCAGCTGGGCTATAGCCGGGGTAATAATTAATGAACCTCCTCGGAATCAAATTTCTAGATAGACGGTGCTATAGAAATGCCTATAATTATTATTACTAACTTTGTTTCACTAGACCAACTCACAGTGCTGATGCCTGAACCAACCCCTGCACCAAAGATGACCCCTGCAGACTTCAGAGAAAAGGTCGTCACAGAGCTACTGAAGACTGAGGATGATTATGTACGAGATATCAAGCTGTGCCAAGAAGGGTTCATGACAGTCTTACAGGAGAATCAGGTATGAAACTAATAGGACAGAGAAAGAAAGGTAGACAGACAGACAGAGAGATAGAGAGAGAGAGAGAGAGATGACAAGACAGAGAGATGGAGAGTAGTTAACAAACTACTGAAGACTGAGCATGATTATGTATGAGGTATTAAACTGTTTCCGGAAGGATTCATGACAGTCTTACAAGAGAATCAGGTATGATACTAATAGGACAGAGAGAGAAAGGTAGAGAGAGAGAGAGAGAGAGATAGACAGATAAACAGACAGACAGAGAGATGATAAGAGAGAGAGAGAGAGATAGAGTCTTCAAAGAGCTACTGAAGACTGAAGATGATTATGTATGAGATACCAAGCTGTCTTACAGCAGAAGCAAATATGATAAAGAAAAGAGACCGACCGACTGACAGACAGACAAATGCATTTAAGCAGATAGATCGACGGACAGTCAGGGAGACAACTTGAGAGAGAGGAAGTAGTTAAGAGTATTAGAGAAAGAAGAGAGAAAGGGCACTTCAGGGGGAAATAAAGATTTTCAATTGTTAACCATTAAAGTGGCATGCTTTTTAGTGCTGTTATGTTTTGTTAGCTGTCTTTCTAATTGAACACAAATTTGCATGAAAAAAAAA
This sequence comes from Strongylocentrotus droebachiensis, assembly GCA_035222895.1. NCBI lineage: Eukaryota > Metazoa > Echinodermata > Echinoidea > Camarodonta > Strongylocentrotidae > Strongylocentrotus > Strongylocentrotus droebachiensis. The sequence continues at coordinate 66,763 of JAVYIG010009856.1, forward strand.
TGTAATCCTTCATTGTTCATAAAACAGTTGTACACAGTAATGGTTATTGATATATTTGTATGCTAGAGTTGTGTGTATTATGCATGACATTTTGCTGCAATCTTTAATATGTATACACAGGGAAGAAGCAATCCAGCAATATATATGAGAATGCAAAAATTCATGCAGTTTGTAATATATTGGTGTTAATTTATATGTATAGTCATTTGCATGTTATTTGATTTTGTTTGGCTCTTGTATAAACTTGTGTATACCTTACCTTGAATATGCCTTGAAGGCCACACCTTGCTATCGTGGTGATGAAGATTCAGTAGATAGTGTGGTGTGGCAGGGTTAAGGGGGTCCCATGGGACCCATTTAAAAACCCAGGTTCATAGAAAGCATGTTGTCCTAGATGTCTTGTTTTTTAATACAGATGTGTACACCATGTGCAGAGACTTAGGTCATTATTCTATAAAAACTCAAAACTGAGTTTGTGAAACTTTGACAAATTGTGCAAGTGTTTCAGACATTAATGAAATGAAGTCATTTGAATTAAAAATGGCACAAAACTGAATTGTGGCTATGCAGAGGTTTCACGTTGCAAAAAACGTTCTGGTACGGCAATACTGGCAAGAATCTTTTGCCAATGTTCAGTACAAAATTGCATGGCCTTCTGGTTATCATCATATGTTTGGTTTAGTGCCCCTAACCACTGTTCCCAACGTTTGTGCATTTATTTCCTTGTCTCCCTTTATACCAGATCATAATCAATGAATTTTTGATTGTGAAGGCGGAGGAAGAAATGGAAGAATTGGATCGAGCAGGAGAGAACAAGAAAGCGGTCAGAATTGTGCAACTTGATTTGAAAGATGCAGATTAAACTAACCAATCATAACAAGCACTTTGGAGTTCAAATCATTACTAACCAATTGGCTTCTTATTTATATGTACTTAAGTTATACTAATGAGACCGACACCAGAGCAACTACAGACCAAAGAAAACATTTGTATTGGTCAAATATCTGTAGGTTTGGATTTGGTTTTGCGTCAGTTTGAGGTCACTTCGTCATCACTTTGGTGTCGGTTTGGCATCAGTTTGGGGACAGTTTGGGGACAGTTTAGGGACAGTTTGGGATCAGTTTAGGGTCAGTTTGGGGTCAGTTTGGGGACAGTTTGGGATCAGTTTAGGGTCAGTTTGGGGTCAGTTTGGGGACAGTTTGGGATCAGTTTAGGGTCAGTTTGGGGTCAGTTTAGGGACAGTTTAGGTTAATTTGGGGTCAGTTTGGGGACAGTTTGGGATCAGTTTAGGGTCAGTTTGGGGTCAGTTTGGGGTCAGTTTGGGATCAGTTTGGGATCAGTTTAGGGTCAGTTTAGGGTCAGTTTGGGGTCAGTTTAGGGACAGTTTGGGGACAGTTTGGGATCAGAATAGGGTCAGTTTGGGGACAGTTTGGGATCAGGTAAGGGTCAGTTTGGGGTCAGTTTGGGGACAGTTTGGGATCAGTTTAGGGTCAGTTTGGCGTCACTTTGGCACGAGTGTCAGTAATGTATTTACCCATTCTCTTGTGAATCTCAAAGTGATAGCCCAAGGAATATAAACTGTATACTTTGTGTGCAACATACATGCATATACTTTCCTGTGTTTATAAAGTGAATCAAATGAAAGCACAAAGCATCTGTTTGGTGCCAGAAGGGCATTGAATCAAATGATTTAACTCACAGATAATGCCCTTCTAGCTCTGAGAAGATGAACAAAGGTTTTAATTGTCATGCAGTACATTCCCCATTAATGCACATGTAGCTGGAGGGGGATGCATGATTACCCGTAGAAGCCAATTGGTTACCTTTTGATACGTAATAGGATTTGCAAGTAACACTAACACTGGATGAGCACTGCACTTCAGATTCTCCTTCCCGTCCTTCTCTTTCCTAACACTAAACCTTATATAACATTCCTTATACCTTATACCTTATAAACCCTTTAAACCATATAAACCTAATACAACCTTATACATTGTTCTACCTTATAAACCTTATACATGTACAACATTCCATATACCGGTACATTATAAACCCTTTAAATCATATAAACCTTATACAATAACCTAACACCTTACAAACCTTTTACAACAACGTTATACAACACAATTACACCTTGTAAACCTTACACAAACAACCTTATACAACGACATTATACCTTGTAAAGCATATAAACCTTATACAATAACATTAAACAGAAATCTTAAACTTCAATTCTGGATCCTACCCTATTAGCAAACCTTGACTATTTGTAAAGCGGTTTGATTCTTAAACAGAGCTTTGTCAGTATATTACATTGTATTTGAGTATTTTTCAAATTATTCAAGGAAGTCTTGTTTCAGCTTGAATAAGCTGAGTTATTAATTTTTACGGGGAAAAGGAATCTTGATAACTAACTGCTTTGAATAAAGACATGGACATCAGAGAAACTAATTGGGTTACTTTTTTTCATAATGTCTGCTTAATAATGAGAAGATTTTGAAAATTCACATTGGCCTATATTGGAATAACTCACATTGGCCTATAATGGAATAACTCACCAATTGATATAATAATAATAATAATAATTACATTTATAGGGCGCTTTATACAGATGTTTCTAAGCGCACAGATAATACTGTCTAACTTTTAATTATTCAACATGTTTAATACCTTAAAAGCAACGAAGTAAAATGCAATATTACTAATACAATGCAATACAATACAATTGAGTTGAATGGAATTAACTACTTGTGTGCGCCTCCAGTAAACTATAACTGATTAATAAGGTGGGTTTTGAGAAGGGTTTTGAATGATTTGATGGATGGGGCATTTTGAATATGGGGTGGGAGTTTGTTCCAGAGGGCGGGGGCAATCAATGAAAAGGCACGGTCACCATAACGGGTTTTGGTTTGTGGGCCGTGAATTAATTGCATGGAGGAAGATGAACGGAGGGATCTGGCAGAAGAGGAGGATCGAAGGGAGACTAGGTCAAGAAGATATTTAGGGGCAAGGTTATGTGTTATTTTGTACGAAAGAAGTAGGTACATGTAGATAAGATATGATATACATAAACATTTCGGATCTAACTTTGAATTTACTTGAATGTGCTTTATGAGGAATTAACTTTCTGAGACCTACTCGTATGGCCTGCTACTTTTACAATTGAATGCTAGTGATGTACAATTGAATACATGTGATGTACAATCGAATGCATGTGATGTACAATTGAATGCATTTGATGTACAATTGAATGCATGTACTGTACAATTGAATACATGTACTGTACAATTGAATGCATTTGATATATGCAATTTTACGTCAACTAACTTTCAATGTACTAACCTAGATATATGATACTTGCACTAATGCTTGTGTGCATGCATATGATATGCATCAACTAACCGGATTGCATTGTGTAATATTAAAGTTATTGTTATTGACATTTTCTTTTTCAGTTACTTTAGAAATGAACTTATTTTTCTGAGCTGGAGTGAACCACTTGTGAAATATTGTTGTAAAGTTGTAGTTAGCTTTTGAAGTGTGTCACTTTTCTCACTTTGTTTGAAGTCTGTCTGTATTTACACAAAGTGTCTTCTCTTTTTTCCTTCTTTCGCAACATTGCAAGAGTGTATTATATTTCTTGTATTATGTCAGGTCAATCTAATACGTTTTTCATTTTATTAATTATTTTCCATATTCTAGTTCAAAAATATCCAAATACAAAATGATATACATTATAATATACAAAGGAATACAAGCATAAGAAGACCAACTTACAACAAAAGGAAGTAACAAAAGGGGAACTAATTATTAAGCATGGTGAACCAGTATGCGGAGGGGAAATCATAGCAAAGTTGTTTGTCAGGGGTGATCCCCAGAATAATTATAATATCACATTGTAAACAAAGGAAGGGGTGGTCTTTGGAATATTACTATGCTATCTACATCTATTTTTCTTTACTATCTACACATACTATGTTTTTTTAAATATTAATAGCAAACTATAGGAGTGCATAATTTTTCTCAAATTGTTGTGTCTATATAGTCTAGTAGTCTGACTAGTACATGTCTGATTTATTTGTATACTAGCAACTACTCACTATTTCTGCTTTTTAATTCTTACAGTGTGGATATTTACTTTGACAATCTCTGTTTGAAGTTGCAAGTTTAATTTGTCAATACTTGTGTTGATATTGTCATCAAATTGGAGTATTTTAATTGTCTTATGTTGTTTAATGGGATTAGTTGGCAACACATTGAAAAGTTAAAAAGTTACTATTTACCTTGCAAATGAGCACGTTTAAAACTGTACTATATTGGCCGTATTATATTTTCTTCATAAACACTAGCAACTGCAGAATGAAATACACAAATGTGATGAAAGGAGGAATAATTAAATTTGTTTTCATTTTAATCAGGCCAAAGGGTTAGAGCTGGATGTTCTTTTCGGTAACATGGAGCAAGTCATAGAGGTCGCAGAAAGCTTCCTGCACGACATCGACGCTGCAGCTGAAAAGCCGATAGAGGATCAACTCTTTGGTAAGCTTGCATTGGAGTAAGGGTTCTGGCTTGGTTAGGGTTAGGGTAAGGGTTAGGGTTCAGGTCAAACAAGGTCGCAGAGAGCTTCCTGCACGACATTGATGCAGCAGAAAAGCCTATAGAAGATCAACTCTTTGGTAAGCTAACATTGGAGTCGGGGTTCTGGCCTGGTTAGGGTAAGGGTAAGGGTTAGGGTTCAGGTCATAGAGGTTGCAGAGAGCTTCCTGCACGACATTGACGCTGCAGCAGAAAAGCCTATAGAAGATCATCTCTTTGGTAAGATAACATTGGAGTCAGGTTCTGGCTTGGTTAGGGTTAGGGTAAGGGTTAGGGTTCAGGTCAAACAAGGTCGCAGAGAGCTTCCTGCACGACATTGATGCAGCAGAAAAGCCTATAGAAGATCAACTCTTTGGTAAGCTAACATTGGAGTCAGAGTTCTGGCCTGGTAAGGGTTAGGGTTCAGGTCAAACAAGGTCACAGAGAGCTTCCTGCACGACATTGATGCAGCAGAAAAGCCTATAGAAGATTAACTCTTTGGTAAGCTGACGTTGGAGTCAGGGTTCTGGCTTGGTTAGGGTTAGGATTAGAGATCGGGTCAGGGCTAGCTTTGAATTAAAGGGGGTGTAACATGACGACACTATGCGTCTTTCCTGTGGCTCAACTCGGGCCCAATCGGGTATAATATGACTACGGACGACGGGACCACAGTATTCACGTGCGTGCAACATACGTGAAACCGAAGCATGAGGAGAACTTCTGTCGGTTTGGCAAACGCTTGTGCGCGCTGACCATTAATCAAGTCTATTCGTTTATGTGCAGTTGTCCAAAAGAAGAAGTAGATGGCGTTAACTAGTATTTACCATGCTACACCCCCTTTAAAGTCAAGGTTAGCTTTAGGAGTAGCTCTAGAATTAGGATCTTTTTTATTAGGGGTAGGGCTAGCTTCAGATTAAAGGTTACAGTTTGGGTCAAGTTTACGGTGCCAGGTTTCAGGGTCTGTTTTCAATTCAATACTTATGTAAGAAATATTCAACTTTTGGCTATCATTTAACCCTGAATTGAAGACAGCTCCCTTGCAAACATAAGCCAATTATTTTTTTGTCTTTGATTGGCAGGCATATGGTATTTCTACGCAGTCATCATAAGCTGTGCAAAGGAGTTCATGTGATAGATCAATGAAGGAGACAGTTTGAAATAAAACTTTTTAAAGATAGATAAACTTGACCGTATTGTTTTGTATGTGTCTTTACAGGTAAAATCTTCATGGACCATTCCCGTAATCTTCATGAAGCATACGCACAATACTGCAGGAATCATGACGATGCTTCCGCTCTCCTCGAAAAGGTATCATCATGACTTTTTAAATATTTTGATGCATTTATTATCCAAATTTTTGTAAAAACATCAACATTCTTAAATGCTAATAACGTGGCATAATAGATATTAACATTACAATAATATAATAATGGTAATGACAATGAAAATAAGAAATAAAATATAGATCTCATATTGAGGACATAAACTTACCACTGTAATCTTAGTAGGCAATAACAACACATTCACCTTCATGCAAAATCCTTCATTACATTAAGCTTCAATAGAAGAAGATGCCAAAACATCGGGTATCAGTCATATGGATCCCACAGACAGGAAAGCTTGGAAAGCAGCCATTAAGGAAATGAAATGTCCAACCCCACAAAGTGGGACAAATGGACTTTAAACGCTGATGATGATCCAGTTCTTTAAATATAATGCAAGCGTGTGTTCTTCTCTTCTATCCTGTATTCTGTTTCCTGTATACTACATTTTTCTTCATATTTACAAAGGACATGAATGCTTTAAAACCTTGATAGGACTGTTGGAACTACATCTAACAATATAACATTTTAAATATGAGAATAAGAAGTTGATAAGAGGTGCACGGCCAGTTGTGACTAGCATACAAGTACATGTGCCACTGCAAAAGCCCATTGAACACAAATAATGATTCTTTTCAAGAGGATTTAGACATGGTGTTATCATATTTTGTTTTATGTTTGTTTTCCAGTACGAAGAAAATCCAGAAGTGCAGGAGTACATCAACCAAGGACTGGAATTAGTCAGGTAGGTTTAAGAGGCCGAGTTATTTGGGTACTCTCTCAGCCGAAGTGGGGTGGATTCCGCCTCCTCCCTCCTTTGAATCATGGCCATGGCAAGACAAAAACTGTGAGACTTGGCATACACGTAGAGTATCTCAGGTAGAATAAGCCAATAATGTTTCCTATTTGAATCTTGATTGGTTATTGAATCATCACTAATTAGATATTCAGATGTCAGCAAAGTGCCAGTTGTGCATTGTGTACAATATGGGGAAACATTCATTTTAGCCATGCTTTTGATGCTTTTGCTTAACCCTTTCATATCAAAATTATAAATTTGGTATAAAAAATGTGTGTTAGACTCTACGAGATATAATCATGACAGCTAACACAAAAAAAGAATAGAAAGATATCCTCGTTTGTATCACTTGAGAGGGTGGGGTGGGGGTGAGATTTGAATTGATAATAAAACTGCATAACCATTTTGGTCACTGACATGTATATCAAACCAACCCAGTTATATTTGTAGTCGTTCAATGAGAACATTGAGGGGTCAGTGACACAAAGACCTAAGACATTTTGAGAAAAAGTGGTTCATGTGTCACTGAGCCTTAACCCTATTTAGCCCCGGGGGGGCTTTAGAAGCCCCCCCCCCTCGACATTTTTCGCGATAATTTTTTAACGCAAGAAAATCTTGCACTGAAATTTTGTGACTTTTTTTCTTCGAGTCTTGCGCATCTTTTGAAAGAAATTTTTCGAAATCGGACCTACCATTACAAAGTCAC
>JAVYIG010009857.1:0-74149 GCA_035222895.1 Strongylocentrotus droebachiensis
ATTCCTATGACTAGGCCTATGTATATTTCAGTATCGATCTATCAGCTACTGTCAGACTGTAGACTACTAATATAGATTCTAGTCGCGAGTCTTGAGAAGAACCCTCAGTCATGTATCATTTCCTTTTTTTTCTTTCCTTTTTTTTTAAATACCTGGTAAAGGAAATGATAAACTGTTCTTTCAGACAAAAAAGATGTGTTAATTTTTAATTTAATTTAAATGGCTGTGGGATAATCCCAGTAAAGTTATTTTTTGTTATTTTTTTTCCAATCCAATCTGGAAAATCTGGAATATATGTATACACTGTTTGTACCATCTCAGTGTGCGGGTATAAAGTGATATGTTTGTCTAATAAAGACCTATTCGTCCATAATCAGCTATCAACTGTTCCAATTTCTATAAAATTATGATCTTTTTTATTTTACACACAGACTCAGTTTGTGACAGTACTTCCAAGTATACGAAAGTGAAAGATCTTGGAGGCATTCTACAGTGCAACATTTTTTTACGACCAGCATGGCGGTGGTGACGCGGGTAGATCAAAATGGAGTTCCATTGAAGCAGGTGCAGGAGGAATCGGCCCTGGGCCTGCAGAACCTCATACAGTCACTGCATCAGAACGGAAACCTGACGCCCACGTCCCTCTCTCGCAGCCCCTCCCCCGAGCCTGTCATGCCATTCATGCGACTCTCGGAGAAGATCGCCAACCGCATCGCCAGTAAGGATCGGTGGTTCTCGCTGGAGTTCTTTCCACCCAGGACAGCTAGTGGTGCTGTTAATCTTGTAGGAAGGTACGTGCAGGCAGTGTTTCGAATTTTAAATTTCTATACCTTTTTGTCTTTGAGTTGACTAGAATTACAGCATTTGGGGTGGGGTGGATAAATAAAGGTTATGGTATTGGAGAATAATACAAGATTTTTTACTGTGATAATGCTATTCATGAACTTTTTTTACTACCCATATCAAGGCGTTTTATTACCCTTGATAGCCAGCCAGACTTGTATACAGGGGGTGTATACCAGTATACAATATAATTCTGTTTTTTGTTTGTTTGTTTGTGTTTTTTTTTTTTTTGGGGGGGGGGGACGGATGTTCATGATATCATAATGGAATGGGAAAGAAAATTGGATGTACTAGCAAGGTGCCTCTTTATTTTTTATAAGTATTTGTAAATCATAAAATTGTTGCATCATCGATTCCCTCTGTTATACAGTGCGTCCCAGAAAAACGAAACCGAGAAGTATCGATGTTTTATCATAACTTAATCACAACCATAATTAATGAATGTTACATATATTTGGAAAGCTTAGAGTCTCCTCTTTTGGTTGATGCTACTCACGTGATGCACATTTCACGCATGAGTGATTGAAAGCAATTTGAAGGAAGGAAACCAAAAAGTAATTTGGCGGGCGGTATCTAAATTTCAAAGAAAAATTCATATTTCTAGAAAGTTCATTTTCTGCTCTTTCATATGATACCTCAATCAAGAAAAATGAGCCAGGAATAACAAAGTTCTGTTTGTTTAAAGTAGCCCTTACATTTTCATAATTTTAACAAACAAATTCATTTTCACTGGGTGCCTGCCGTAGCAAAAAGCAGATTTCACAAAAGACTTAACTCCATTTCGTTGACAATCAGCCATGCATGAAGACTCTCGTCTACGGCTGATTGTCAACGAAACGGAGTTAAGTCTTTTGTTAATTTCGTTTATTGATACGAAAGGCAGCCAGTGAAAACAAATTCGTTTAATAAAATAATGGAAATGCAAGCACTACTCTAAACAAACAGAACGTTGTCATTCCTCGCTCATTTTTCCTGATTGAGGTGTCATATGAAAGGGCAGAAACTCAACTTTCTAGAAATGTGAATTTTTCTTCAAAATTCAGATACCGCCCGCCAAATGTCTTTTTGGTTTCCTTCCTTCAAATTGCTTTTAATCACTCATGCGTGAAATATGCATTATCTGAGTAGCATTACATGAAAGAAGAGACTCTAAGCTTTCCAAAAAGAAATATGTATCATTCATTAATTATAGTTGTGATTAAGTTATGATAGAACATCGATATTTCTCGGTTTCGTTTTTTCTGGGACGCACTGTATAGTATGAGCAATGACCAATTTTCTGGATGGGTGGAGGATGAAAAAAAGAGGGGGGGGGGGGTGGGAGGAACACAACACATTATATAATAGTCACACGTTGCATAAGATTAAAGTAATGATTATGGGATGGAAGGGGGTGTAAGTAACTCATGGGCCACAAATACTGCACAAGTAATAAAGTTACAATTACAACTAATTCTGAAATTCATGATGGGGGGGGGGGGGGCACCTGTTCCAGTGCCCTTGTCCTTTATTTGTGTCCTTGATAATGAGACATGTAGTCGAACTCTTTATCATACTGTCGAGCAAACAGAAGTAGATGTTAATCGGCCTTGATGGCCGATTATCATTGTCAAGGTGACCTCATTATCAGTTGAGTTGAGGGCAATGTCTTGGAAGTTGGAGGTAACTAGGAAAAACAAACACTGTGTGCTATGCTTATCTCTTCCAAAGAATAGGTCATTTGGAACTGGGTTATTGTTCTCGAAGCGGAACTCCACCCTGATATTAAGTTGGTTTTAATAAAAGCAGAACAAATGGGACAAACATTTTAGTGAAAGTTATCAGATTAAAAATAGGAAATAGAAAAGTGAAGAATTTTTGAAGTTTTCATCACTGAGACACAAATTGGCAACACTGTAGCATTATCTTGCAAGCTCCTCCAAGTAGCTCTACAACATGAAATTTCATGAACTCCCATTTTATTAGTTATTGATGACCAAATAGACATGTTTTATACAGAGGTTGTATAAAAGCATATTTGCAGTACTTATGTTTAAGGGGAATGTATGAATAACACTTTTCTTATGATAAAATTAACATAAAAAGTTTCTTAAATATACAAGAAAAAAAGATAGAAATACAAAAATTAAAATGACACAAAACATCAACATATAAGATTAAACAAGACAAATCCATTAGAAAAAACAGAAAAGGCATTTATGTAAAAATGATCTTAGCTATACAGATTCATTTACAAGATAATTTCTTAAGCTTTCTTTTGAAAATTGACACTGTTGGGCATATTTGAAGTTCTTGAGGCAATTTGTTCCATAATTTTGGTCCGGCATAAATAAATGTTGTTCTTGAGAAGTCGTAAGTAAACATTGGAAGATGAAAAGATTTGATTGACTAGTTTCATAATACATGTAAGTCACATTTTTATTACATAAAACAATCATCTGGAAACTTTGGAAATATATTTTTAGAGTAAGAAAACATAAAGATACCAATCTGTTGCTTATGAATATCATAAATTGCTAATATACTATGTTTTTTAAATACCTGCCTTTATAGAGAGGTGGCCATGAAGGAAGGTTTGACTGTATTTCCTGAATGCCTCTTACACTCTCTTATAATCCACAGATTTGACCGCATGTTCCACGGAGGCCCGCTCTTCTGCGACATCACCTGGCACTCTGCGGGCAACCCTGGAGGCCGCAAGGAGACCAGCTCCATGGAGATAGCCCGGACGATGCTCAACTACTGTGGCCTTGACACCATGCTTCACATGTGCTGCGTCAGTCAGTCGGCAGAGGTCATCACGAGGCATCTAGAGTGGGCCAAGGAGTGTGGCATCCGCAATATCTTGGCCCTGCGTGGAGGTATGGAAGTGTACTTCTTTCTTTTTTTTCTTTTTTTTTGGGGGGGGGGGGTCAAAACTGAATAGCATGGAAACGGGAATGAAGAAAAGGCAGAGAGAGCTGAAACAGAAAGACCCATTTTCTGTGAAGTAATTGTAGTAGTGATGACTTGTCAGTTTTTCCTCATTGGTAGGCATTATTTTGTTCGTTTATTAATTTCATTTTCATGCAAAACACAGAAAAAGCTAATAAACATACAAGTATATATACTACATGTACATACTAAGGCAGAGAATGTTCAGTTTATACAATAAGTTCAAATGAAATGAGAAAACAACAAAGAAAAGCCCATGGTGGCCTTATTAAATGGAAACGCATTATTCAGGCACTTGTCCAGGAAAACTATTTTTCATGGGTTTCTAAAGCAGTCTTTGTATGCGATGAAACCAAATACTGGGTACATATTTCTCATGTGATTGAGAAAATGGTCATATCATTTTTTGCTCTTTATTTGATGTCATACCCCAGTCACACTGAAGAGTAATAATAATAAATAATAAAAACGGTGCTTATAAAGCGCTTACCACCACATAGATTGGTCAACATGGCCAATAAACAGTCAGGTTTATAGTTAGTCTGCCGTTTTTACTGAGGTATTGGTGGGCGATGATCCTTTAAATACCGTAAATCTCCGTGTATAAGGCGCACCTGTGTATAAGGCGCACCCCTATTTTGGGGGCAACAAAAAAAAAATAAAATAAAATAAAATAAAAAAAAAAAAAAAAAAAAAAAAAAAAAAAAAAAATCGTTTTTTGTTGTTTTGTTGTTGTTATTGTTTTGTTGCCGAAAAACCACCAAATAATAGTAACAATGTCGTTGTAGAAGAATGTGTGTAAGATCATTAATGTAAATTAAAAACAGGTCCAGACTCGTAAGGCTTCATGATACCAAGTGTCCCACACCACCCTCATCACATCAGCTAGCAGAAGCACTGTGTTCTATGCCAAACATCAATAGTCATGCATGATATGAATAGAATCCTCTAAATTTCTGACAATAGAGTACCTAGGATAGAACCTTGTGGTACACCATTTGTTATAGAAAAAAAAATTGAGGAATTATTAAAAAATACATTTTGAGATCTATAGAAAGATTACTTTCAAACCAAGATGACAGACAAATTTGAGTGTTGTTGTAGTTTCCGAGTGGTGAGTCAACACACTGATTACTGAGCTGGGAGACATTGCCAGGCATAGCGCCATAAATCGAAATCGGGAAGGGAAAAAAAAAAAAAAAAAAAATCTTTTTTTTTCTGTATCTGTGTATAAGACGCATCCCCGATTTTCAATTTTTTTCGGTGCCAAAAAAGTGCGCCTTATACACGGAGATTTACGGTATTATCAAATTATGAACGCTTATATTGCCATTTTCTCTTAAAATTCATTTATAATGAGGCAAGTCTTTTCTATACGTTGATAGATGTTCCCGGTCATACAGATGAATGGGAACCTACTCCAGGAGGGTTTAACTACGCTACTGATCTTGTCAAACATATACGAAAAGTCTTTGGGGATGATTTTGTCATCGCGGTAGCAGGTGAGTTGAAAATGCCAATTTTTTTCTGCATGAATGTGAAATTTTGGATGGTGCGCGTGTGATGTGATCCCCACCTCGTGTGAGCAGTCTCATAGTGCAAATGCATTCCAGCAACGTTCTGCAGCTCATCTTCTTGAAATCTATGTTATTGTAGTTACTGCTGCCAATGTTTCTTTGAGGCCACACATTCTCACGGTTTTAATTGGGAATTTTTCACCATTCATTTATTTACCCAATAACAATAACAGTCACAGAGCGTGGACATCACTTTTAAAACCGACAGGTCTTAGGAATGCCCTGCACAGATGATCCACTTTAAAAAAAAAGTTAAGGAAAAAGAAATAATCATAAATTCTGAGTCTGAATGATTCCAAGTCTCTGAGTGCAATTTCAGGTAGGACACTGAGTTTCAGCACTTACAGGATTCAGTAGAGTACATACAGTATTGATTGATAATTTCATCAAGTCCTTCCTCTGGGAACTGACGAAATGCACACAGAACAGGAGAGTGTATATCTTTAAATTATAATAATAATAATAATAATCTTTTAAAGTCCACTCCAAATTTTATTAAGTTAAACCGAAAATGGAAATTCTTTTTGCCCAATTGATCTTGAGCCCGGCAGCCATGGAGCAGCACCAGATTGACGTTGCTCTATCCCTTTATTATTGAATGCCAAACAAGGTAGCAGCAACTCCCGTATTTTAACGTCTTTTGGTATGACACGGCCGGGGTTCAAACCCACGACCTCCCGGTTGTGAGGCGGACGCTCTACTGACTGAGCCAACACACCGGTCAAATGGATTGGGTAATGGGTATCTTTGCCTTAGATTCTAAACAAAGTCCTGGAATTTGCTCATGCTGCAATAATAGCTATAAACCGTTAGGTCAGTCAGGAATCCAATGACTTTTACAAGCCGATTGTCTGTCTGATTATCAAGATATTTATGATTTGAATTCAAAATTCAAAAAACATTTCCCCAGCAGTTTTTATAACACTACAGTCTATAAGGAAAAATGAGTATGGTAAAACCGGTCACTCAAAGATTTTTTACTTTTTTGAGGCACTTCTAAAACGATTTGAAGCGCAATTTTTGTAGGGCTTCAATGTTACACCAAATCACAGACACTGATAACACGAGGGGCCATGCATCTCAGATTTGTAAATTGGAAACATTGTTAGAGGTTGAGACCAGTTCTGGTCTAGCCTCTTGTCGATGGCCCTTGCGTTTTTGGAGTCCGTAACTTGTAAATTCTGGCGAGCGCCAGCGAGGGCCTCTTGACAAGTGATCTGAATTATATATTCATGAGACCCGATTTCCTACTGAATTATGCATGTCTAAACCGCAGCGATTGTGTGTGTGTATGTGTGTGTTTTGGGATTGCCCAACTAGGCTAGTCTGCAAGTACAGACCCTAATTTGACACTTAATCAAATATCATTGTGCCTTGAGAGAAGCCTAGCACAGCTACCTACTGGTAGGTACAATGGTACCTACTGGTTGTACCAATATAGGTCAAGAGCAGCTATAGTACATGGCCTATGGTAGTCTTATAGTGCAGACTCTCTTTTACGACTGACCAGGGTTTGTGCTTGCAGACTACAACTAGGCGGCCAGTCTCGCTCTCACGGAGGGAATTCGCACAGAGTCGTAGATATTACGTCATAGTAGCTCTCTCTGATTGGATGACTTTCACCGACTTCTCTTGGGTCGGAATATTCGCCAAACAATGTAAAGCATAAGAAATTCAGATCACTTGTCAAGAGGCCCTCGCTCGTGCTCGGTTTCTCTGACTCGCTTCGCTCGCCAGGATTTACCAACTCCAATAAAGCGAGGGCCATCGACAAGAGGCTAGTTCTGGTCGTGCGTTTGCATTGTGAAAGAAACGTGGAATCAATCAGAAAAGGTTGATCATCAAGCATATTAGTAATATTGGTGTGTACTGCAAGGTTTTGGAATCATCAAAATGATAAGAAATTTGGCCCAGTCTTGGTAAAGTTACAAGCACTGTACACAGAAGGATGTAAATGGGACTACGCGACACGTGCCCAATATCTATCCGGTCCGGATAGATATAATAATTTACCAAATATATCAAGTAGTAGGCAGTTTCCCGGCAAAATTGGTATCTTCACGTATTAGTCAAAACATATTCTCACATATGATTGGTAATAAGAGCTTCCATTTCATTTCTTGAGAGGGGGTCGTTTCCAAAACTGGTCTATACCTTTAATCAATGCCTTTAACTGAGGTTTGTCACATTTCTTTGACCTGCAGGCTACCCATCTGGTCACCCCGATGCCGTTAGCTACGAGGATGATCTCAAGTGCCTGAAGGAGAAAGTGGATGCAGGAGCAGACTTCATCATCACACAACTCTTCTTTGAAGCCAAGACATTCCTCAAATTTGTCCGAGACTGTCGGGCGATCGGAATCACCGTGCCCATCATTCCTGGAGTCATGCCAATACAGGTGAGATAGATCAGTCTCTGGATTTCTATTAAAGCCCCACTCAGAGATGCCAACCAGTACGATTGTATTTAGTACGATATTAGGAGTGAAATGTGATAATACAATATCACCTCTTAAAAATTTGTTTTTTTTTATTTATTTGTTTTTATTTTTATTTTTTTAAACCCATAAAAACAGCTGAATTGCATAGAAACATGTACATGTACAAGTAAACCCCTGCAACCCCAACAATAAATTTGCTTTACAATTTTCTCACTAAATTTTAATGAAAGAGCAAACATTTTACTTGACCGTACTAACCAGTAAAACATTTTTCTGAAATTTGACTGGCCCGGGGCTGACGGGCCGGTGATAGTGTAGAGTTTCCATGAAGATCTGATATTTCTCTCCAAAATCTGATTTTTTTTAATTTTTTTTTTAGGATACTCAGTCTGTTTTTTTTGTGTCAAGAGGTTGGCATCTCTGCCCACTGCACTACTTATAGGTACTTGCGCCCTCTATATAGCAAACAATGCCTAATCGGTGACCATTGGTTCCCCATGGTCCCCTTTGTCTTATGTTAATTGAGAGGTGTTTTGAGGTGAGATAACCACCTGTCAATGACCATGCAGGGAGGTCTAATCCCTCCTGGTCAAACTAGTGCAGATAGGCTTAAAACTAGTGGTAAAATTGCGGTTCAAGGGTTTTGGGTGCAAAATATCCATTCAATATTGTTTAAATATTGCCTTCAGATGTTTTAGATGGCAATACTTGTTTGAAGTGCTTTAACTTGCCCTTTTAACCCTAAAAGAGAAACCTAAGAAAAGAAAGAATCTTTGGGTTTTCTAAATGATGGGATTCATATCTTTTTCTGAGGTATTGATATTACATGATCCCACTTGTGCCCTTTAACTTAGAAAGTAAAGGTGCCGAATAACATTCTTGTCTCATTGAATCTGAATCTTTGATGTCTGACTTCTCTCCATTTGCAGGGTTATAATTCTCTAAGGAGTCTCGTAAAGCTGTCCAAGCTAGACATTCCACAGGCGATCATGGATGTTATCGAACCTATCAAAGAGAACGATGCGGCAATCAGGAACTACGGTGTCCACCAGGCCGTCACAATGTGCAAAGAATTATTTGAAAGGTGAGAAGTTAGATCAGAGAAGTCTGCAGGCACTAGGGACTCGAACATTTGCACTGATATAAGACATAGATGAGCATAATATCTGCTTGGTAATGGTTGGAATTTTTCATTCCTCAGCTCAGCAAAGATGGTACCAGAGGCATTATTTCTCCATATCTTGTAGCTCTTGAACTTGAATCCTGCGCATGACCCCTATTCGGGTGTTTATGTCTCCTCTATCTTTGTCTCTCTTACCATCTGTCTATCTCTGTCTGTTCATGTATGTCTGTCTGTCTCTATTTCTCTCTCTCTCCCTCTCTCTCTCTCTCTCTCTCCCTCCCTCCCTCCCTCCCTCCTTTCTCCCTCCCTCCCTACCTTTATTTCTTTCATTTCAACAAATATATCACAATCTATCACAAAGCCAATCAGTCCTGATCAAGAAAAAATGAATATAATACATGCAACATTCATTGTTGCCTAAAACCAGCTTAATTAATTTGAGTAGGGTCGTTCTTAATGTGCTCTTAACCCACCTTGTAGCATGATCTGTGATTTGAGTTAAAGCTACACTTCTTTGTTTTTGGTTCAGTGGGGAGGTGTTTGGAATCCATATCTACACTCTCAACCGAGAAGTAGCAACCATTGAGATCCTGTCCGCTCTGGGATTATGGTGCGGCGAGCCCAAGAGACCGCTCCCCTGGAAGACCACCGCCAACCTCAAGCGAAAGCAGGAGGATGTCCGTCCAATCTTCTGGGCCTCCAGGCCCAAGAGCTACGTCTACCGGACGCAGGAGTGGGATGAGTTCCCCAACGGCCGCTGGGGCGATTCCTCGTCCCCTGCCTTCGGTGAGCTGAAGGACTACCATCTCTTCTATCTGGCTAGTAAGTCCAACCAGAAACAGTTACAGACCATGTGGGGTGAGGAGATAACCTGCGTGGAAGATGTCAGCGAGATCTTCACCTGCTACCTGTCGGGAGAACCCAACAGATATGGCAACAAAGTAAGTTGATTAAAGGCAGTCTGTACTAGTTTCGCTCAGAGAGATTAGACCACCCAGGGTGGTCACTGACAGGTGGCAATCTCATCAACTCAGCTCTTAATTAACATAAGAAATAGAGCATCATTGGGGACCAATGGTCACCGATTAGCCATTGTTTCTATATAGAGGGAGCTACAAGTAACTACAAGTAGTACAGTGGGGCTTTAAACTTGATTTCTGACTGATGATTAGGACAGAGGAAAGTGTAGCTAAGACATTCTACAGGATTTTGGAATCCTCGGCCAAAAGAAGCATTGACCTCTGACATGTCATATGCCAAGATTTAAATTAAGGACAGCCTAGTCATGGACCAAAAGGATATACTGCTTAGTTTAAATGCAGAAAGGTGGTTTTATACTTGTATCTTGAGTGATCTAAGAATTCACTATTTCAAATGTTTAGAATTGTCGTTTGGGTCTTATTGACAACAAGATGGCTAACTTCTTACAATAAATCATTACTCATCAGACTTGGTTAATGTGGTGCACAACTTTTTGAACAACTTTACACAGCTTTACACAACAAATTTACAGTCAATGCACTTGGAGAGCAAAATAACTATTCTGTTTTATTTACTAATGTAAAGCACTTTGAGCATGTTTATGTATTAAAGGCGCTATATAAATATCAATATGTATGTATATATGTATGTACTACTTTTTGTACCATTTTAGTAAAACAAGTAGCACACTTCTTTGATAGCACACTTCTTTGACCATCCAACTAATAATAGAACTTGTGGCCATCGATACAAGATCGTTAAGAAGAATGTCTACTTGAAGCTTAGACATGGATCATTTTCACAGAGATGTATCAATGAATGGAACACCCTCTCCTCTGTAGTTGTGGAGAGCACGTCACTAAACAGCTTTAAATCCAATTTGTTGAAATTTTGGTCGTCAAGAAAAGATCAATTTGACCCAGAAGAGTCCTTCGCTTGTCCATGTTCGTCAATTGCTGTATAGCGCCACTAAACATGTGTCAAAATATGGATTCTTCATCCGAATGTCAACGAGAGGCAAATAAGTTTTTAACTTTAAATGCCTACTTCCAAGGTATATTAAATCAAAACTGTTTATTAACCCAGTGTATCATTCTACTATACACGCAGGTCACACGCTTCCCGTGGAACGATGATGAGGTGTCCTCCGAGACGATGCGGGTGTCCTCCCAGTTGGTGTCCATGAACAAGCGCGGCGTCCTCACCATCAACTCCCAACCCAACGTTAACGGCGAACCGTCCTCCGACCCGGTGGTAGGATGGGGGGCACCTAACGGTTATGTCTACCAAAAGGTAACATAAGCCTGTTGACTGAGGCTCTTTTTAACTGGCCTGACAGGTACTGTGTTGTTTCGGTGGTGTTTGGTAAAGTAGCAGTACGGTAGGACTACGGTATACTTATATGCTACTCATCATTGTATGCTCTGCCTCTTGTCAGTTAACCTTGTCATATTGCCATACATTTTTCGTTTACCATCACATACTTTTGCGACAGTTGCCCCATGGCCGTTTCCTATTCTAACTAAAGTCCTCACTTCATTCCAGGACCAAACAGTTTACCTAACCTTAAGCCTTACCTTACACAAACCTAACTCTAACCTAACCTCAAACCCTGACTTAAACCTAATTCAGAACCTAAACCTTACTCTAACGCTTAACCTTACTTTAAACCTAATTGAGAGCCTAACACTAAACCATAACATACACCTAATTAAGACCCTGAACCTAACACTTGACTTAAATTTTAGATAATCAAGACCCTAACTGTTATGCCCAATTAACTTCAAACCTAATTGAGACCCTAACCCCAACCCTAAACCTATCATATTACACAATGACAACCCTAACCCTAACAATGACCCTTTGCAGAAATTAATCCTGTAGCAAAAGTCACCAAAGAAAGTGTCCAATTTTCCTTTTTATTTGCCATATTATCAAACCATTTCTACCTCCTGTGTTTCTTCATTTCACAGTAAAAGGGGTGGTTGCTAATTTTTGCAAGTAATGCAAAAAGTTAATCAGGAAGTTCGAATCTTTATTTCGCCTTCTTAAATCAGTAGGTATTGATTAAATTGCCTGGAAAAGTATTCTTAGTTGCTTACTAACAAGCATTTATGCTTTCTTAGCAGTCGGGTAAAATAACCACCACTACTACTACTACATCCTTTCTCTTTCAGATCTCTTAGTCAGTCTTACTTCCCCAAACTGTTTCTATCTCCATTTTTTCCCCAGCTGTTTACTGGTATCTCTTTCTCCATATATATATTACTGTCCTTCATGTTCTCTCTGGTATTTCATTTTTTGTGTCCATGAACGAAGGATTATCAGTTTATTTTGGGAACATGGAATAATTTTGTTCTCCATCTGTGTTACCCATACATCAGGACAAAGAATTTATTCAATTATGTTGCCCTCTTTATGTTTGCAACTATGCCCCTTTCCTACAAAAATTTCATGGGGGGGGGGATTTTATCTAGCTTTCTGATGACAGCAATGCTTGTGATAAAATAGCCTCTACGTTTTGGTTTAACATGCTGTTCTTTTAAACAAATAATATTATGAAAGTTAGCCAGGAGCAGCGCAATTTTGTATAGTAATATGCACTAAAGTCTTGCATATTTCCCTAAAGGTAATTAGCTAATGTTAACTCGGCGTTATCAACATTTACTGCAAATTGAATTGCTTCTCCTGCAATATTTATGAATCTAATTACATGGATAGCATGCTGCTTCATTAATACCCCCCAAAATATTGAAATGAAGTATTGCAATTATAGGGTAGGCCTACATTCTCATTGAGATTCCCAGTGTGGTCTCTGAAGCACAAAAATTAGCTTCCTTAAAGCCCTTTTCCAAATAGATGGAATGCTGTTCTTCTATTTACCATGATTAGTTTTCTTATTTCCCTCTCTAACCCTAACTTTTGTCTTCTTCATTCCGCAGGCGTATCTTGAATTCTTTTGCTCACGCGAGAACGTTGCTGCGTTGCTTCATATACTCCAGGACTACCCTCTAGTCAACTACCATGTCGTCAATGCTAAGGTTTGTATATAGTTTGCTCATGCAAGGGCTAAACCTAACCGAATCCCATGGTTTAATATCATGTAAATGTAAATTGAGGTTTGCCCTCTATGGGCAGTGTAGTACATCATCCTCTTTGAGACGCAATCATAGAAGTAAAGTAATAGGTGATATGAATTTATTCTAGAAACTATTGCTCCAGGCATTTTATTGTCAAAGATGGGTGTGTAGGGTTAGGTTAGCAGTTGGCTTTTAATTTTAGTTTTAAGGTTAATGTTAGTGCTGGGTATTGTGTCGGGTCCAGAGGTGAATTTCAGAAATTGATTAGTGTAATAATAATAACAATAGTGGGTTCTTGTATAGTGCTCATGCCTGTCAGACTTGACACTGCTGAGATCTCCTGATTATTACCCTGGCTTTAGCATGGCTGCTATTACGGCGCTCTAGCATTTCAATGAATTAATTCCTGCCAGGTACCCATTTACATCACCTGGAGAACATTGACTGTGAAGCAATTGTCACATTAGCATACATGTGGAACCAAGCAATAAAGCATTGATTACTTGTCAAGTTTATTGATTTGGTGACTGTGCATTGGCATGGTGGCAGCGGTGGGATATGAACCTACCGGTATGACATTGGAATCACTGGTGCCTAAAACAGCATCACCTGTATGGTGCAAATCAAATTCCAGTAGTATTTTCGATGAGGATGTCGGATTATCTGAGGCATGTTCATGTGTAAATTGACCTTAATGTTAACTTACCTACCGTACATATGCAGAGCTGCCAACCATTCCGTTTTTGCCGGAATTACTCCGGTTTTTCCTCCAAATTACGGTACTACGTTTTTTCTTCATAAAATACGTTTTTGAATATTTTTATTTTTTTTTTATTTTTTTTTTTTTATTTTTTTTTTACATACGTCGTACAAGTGCCTTAAATTGATGATTTGATCACAAATTCAATAGAAAACTAATTTTAAAACATACTTGAAGAGAAAAATATTCTCAAAAAAAAATGAAATGCCGATAATACCAAAATAACCACTAAAAAGTACCTGCTTGTATGGAAAAAACAGCATGATAAATGAACATTTCTGCATTGGAAGTGTGTCGCACGTGGTTGTAAATTTCGTTTTCATGAATTCCTTTTTTTGGCTTGAAATTCCTTTTTTTTTGCCATCATGATTCCTTTTTTGGGTCGCACAAGGTTGGCAGCTCTGCATATGATGGTCGATAGTAGATGCCGACCTTTCACTTTGCACAGGTCAGCACATGCGCTGATACTACTGGGGAAGCCGATGAGATAAGGGTTCTTCCGGCTTCCATAGGGAATGTACAGCAGTGTCAACTAATTCTTTATTTTACTTAAATATTGTTCAGGTTTCATGAACTCCCCCTATGATTTCATAAAATCTATGCAGGCGCTATTATAATCTGTTGCTTATATTTTAGTGGCTCAGAAACTATCATTTCTATCAGACTTTCTGGTTCTCAACCCATTGTATTTATATGGGACCCAGAAGTGCCTTTGCCAAATATACCCATGGCAGGTGCTGCCCTGCATGGCAAAATACAGTAGTTGCAGTAGTAAGAATTATAAGAGGACCACTTCCTGTGAAATGGATATGCATAATGGGCCTCAAAATCACGTGACCAGGGAATAATGACTGTTTTAAAACAAATTGAAGTATACTTATAAAACATAATATTCAGTGTAGATTGTTTCATAAGTTTAACTTTTATATAATCATTTCGTGTGTAAAAATATGTGCTTTGTAAATCTACATGTAATGATATGTTATTTTCATTTTCTGTACAGGGCACTGAGACCATAACGAATACTGACCGTCTCAAGCCGAACGCTGTGACCTGGGGAGTGTTCCCTGGTGCAGAGGTCAAACAACCCACCGTCGTTGACCCGATCAGCTTCATGTCATGGAAGGTCAGTGTACTATCATATTTATTGTTACATCTCATAGTTTTTTAGAGATCTGTTGTTTGAGTATTTTATCTACATCAATATTCAGATTAAATCTGGAAAGAGAAAATATACCTATTTTATTACAGGTTTTCGTTAATTTCATACACAAAAACACAGACATTCTCAATTATCTAGTTTAAGTTCATGTATATGAGGTCACACAAGAATATACTGTACGACCTGGCAACGGTAAATCAGTTTTTGTGAACTTAGTGTTAAAAGATGAACAAGACTTGAAAGAAAAAATGCGAAAAAATTGATGTGATAGTTACAAATACGTGGTAAAATTCTTCTAGGTCCCTCCCCAGTACAGTACGAGTTAAATCGGTGCAATTCTGCTGGATATTGATACAGAAAAGAAACTCTCAGTTAAATCGAGCAATATAAAATATTTTGTCTTATTCTCAAACTTAAATGTAATCTGTAAACTTATTTTATTACGTACATAATTCATTTGTTCTATTATATATCGTAATACTGTATGGATTGTATATGTCATTTTAATTTGTGGATATTTGAGTTGAAAAATAAATCAAATCAAATCAAATCAAACTAATGCAGAGTAATTAGCTACATGTTTTTGGTAAAATTAATATATTTGCTTTTATTTAAAGTCTGAATTATTCCCCCCCCCCCCCCTCCATGAATGTTTGTAGGACGAAGCATTCGGCTTGTGGTTGGAATCATGGAGGACCCTCTACAAGGAAGGCTCTCCCTCCTGGCACGTCATCCAGTTCATCCACGACACCTACTTCCTGGTGAACCTTGTCGACAACGACTACGTCAAAGGCAACGTCCTGTTCGAGATCATCGAGCGTATGCTGGAGAGGTGCGGGAACTCCAAGGGGGACTGCAAAGGAAGAGATGTCGAAGATGAGTGCATAGCCACTAAGAGACTGAAGGTAGAGTGTTCATTCTTTTAAAGCCTATCTGCACTAGTTGCAGGGATCTAATCCTCCCTGCAAGATCACTGTCAGGGGTAATCTCATCAAATCAGCTCTCAATTAACATTTGAAGAAGGGGATCATGGGGGACCAATGGTCACCAATTAGGCATTGTTTTCTATATAGAGGGAGAAAGTAGCTACAAGTAGGACAGTGTGGCTTTAAAGAGACATAGAAGTGGGTTCTCACTGGGAATTTGACACTGTTTGTGTGTTTACCAAATAACAGGTGTTGTCAATCACCAGAATTGGCTTTCAGTTTTATGACCAACAGGCCTTCTTTAATACTGTGACTTTTCCCTCACCCAAAGACTCTCTGAGAGACTAGGAGTATCTCTTGATAGACCTACTTGTTTGCTGTGTGCAGACTTGAACACTCATTAAAGACATTCTACCACGTCTGGTGTCAGCGATTTATTGCCTTCTACACTTTGAACCCGACTACCCATGCCCTTTAATGATTATAAAAATGATATTAATTGGATTAATATAGCTCTTTTTCTGAAGGATACAGTTTTGTTTTTGTTTTGCTCTTGCTTAATTAATCATATATCTTATACCTTCTCTCTCTCAAAATGTCATTTACCAGGTCTCTGAAGAGGAGATGAGCTTGTCCAACGACTGATGACCACCATTGATGATCGCCACTGCTGAAGGACAGATACCGTCTGTCCAGAGCATCTGAAATACAATTGATGCAGCTTTGCATTTCTCACAGTCGGTAGCTTGGGGGTTCTGAATCTGAACCGATGTGTTTAAATAAGCAGGAGCCACATTCACACTTCTGAAATATGAGCACTTTGATCTAATAGCTGGATGACCCTTATAATCACGGTCATGAATGGAGATCAGTCTCTGGCTCTAGGGGTTTGAAACCTGGGTCGTGGTCATGTTCTTGGTCTTGACCCAAGGACCTAATGCGAAGGAAATATACTCAGCAGATTTCATCCTGGGCCCTGTTTCACAAAACTTGTGATCAATAACAGGTTACTATAACTGTTATAAGTTACTGAAATCATGGCATTTGATTGGCTTAGATCAAATTTGTCATAGAAATTTAGCATTTGTCATTGATAACAAGTTTTATGAAACAGGGCCCTGGTCTTAGGACCCCAAGGCCGTGTTGTGTAAACATGAATTGTGGAAGCGGATATATAGGTAGCCAGTGGTATGTAATGTTTCCAAAGAGCCTCAAACCTGCCATGTAAAATATAACCAAAATGTATATAAGCATGAAAGAAATAGTGCACCGAGTGTGAAAGCAAATAACTTATCCCACTTAAGTGCTCTTCTTTGTCTCTTTTACTAGGCTTGGATGCTCTTATTTCACTGTGTGAATGGATGCATGGTTCAAATCCGTGAAGTGGACTGTGACGCTGCAAACACTTGCCATGTTGAAATAACGTTGTCCCCAATAGTTGGGATATAAAGTTGGCAAAAAACAAAATCAAACAATAATCTCTGATTTGGAATCATAATTTATTAGAGAATATCTGTGACTTAAATCAATACATTGATAAAATAATAAAGATTGTTGATTAAAATTGTGATTTTTCTTTTTTCTCACTAAAAAATACCTACTCTGGTTTATGCCAATAGAAAGTGATAAAGAGTGATAAATAGATAGATTATTTATTGTGCTCCTTGTCGTCAGTCACATACATGTATGTTTGTAAATTTTCACATAATGTTTTCTTTTTGGCAGTATATTTATTTATCAAATGTTCTAATGCATATGTTTGCAGTAAGTGGATGAAAGATGTTTACCCTGGTATGAAAATTGGATGTGGTGCATAAAATCAAATGAATTTCAGATGTCTTATACATGAAAATCAAAAGTATCGTATGAGGTGAATGCCGTCGAAGATGGCGTTATCAACAAACTCGTACTCGCTGGGCGTCTTAATTCGGGCATCATACTATCTTTGGTTGGCAGCGAGTAAGTAGGGGGAGATTGCATAGCGCTGGAGGACATCATTAAAATTAAATCGGCCAGATTCTGGACTAGTAGGATGCAAGTAGTGGATTAGAATACACATACTAATATAAGTTCGCATTTTTATGCTTTTTCATTTTTATATTTTAGTTTTCAAATAGTTCTTGTGTACATGTATGTATCCTTCAAGTGTTTTGACAAGAATTAAAATCTTCATAGTACAGGGAATTTAAAAACCAGTGTTAATTATAGTTGTTTTCAGCTGTTGCCATGCTTAAAAACTCTATACGTTTTATGTTGTCCAAACTGTCTTTGAAACACACATTGTATATAGATGAATGTACATATATTACCGTTTGGAATAGGAATATTTTTTTTAATATTCAATGTATCTTTGTTTTCAACCTACTATAATTTGTTTCATTTCTGTAACATTACTTTATGTAGTGTAAAAACATATTCAATTTATGTTATTATTGTTGGTGAATAAAATCACTCACTCATTCAATCTATCCATCCATACACCAATGTTTTGATATGTCCTTGCTTTTCTAAACATTCTATGTAAAAAATAAAAAATAATTTGAATTAGCCCACTGGATTTTGCATTATACCTTTTAATAGGACTTTTTTTTTTGCCATGTACTGAACTATTTTGTATATTTATTTCTGCTAATGTGAGTTGTAAACTTAGAGTTTGCTAATGAAATATCTTGCTTATACATGTAATATATCTCACATATAATATGGAGAAATATAGCTGGCATATATACCATCGCAATCATCATTGATTTACCATCGGAAAAATGCAGAATTATATCCTTGTATAAATTTGAAAATATTAACAATTCTTGAGAAATTTTCTTTTGTTAATTATATTTTTCTTTAATATCATTGAATAGCCACTGTATTCAAATACCACCAATAATGAGAATACTTCTCATAGCTTTTTGTGTCAAGGAAGATTATTGTGTCTTATGTACAAATGAATAGAGATGGAAGATTTATCACATCAACATTGTTTTAATTATTCAAGCACTTCTTCTTTTTTTAATGTTGGGGTAATCTGCTTTATCAAGTCCCAAGCAGCAAATTTGTTACTTTGTATTTGTCATCAAGCACATGAATTATTTCAGGCATATCAGACAAATTTCTCCCTATATGTTCTTTGGTTTCAGTACTTTACAATCGCAAAGACTAAATTGAAATTTCCAGTCTTTGTGTTTTTACCCACCTGACATCAGACTTCAGAATGATTTTTATTTAGTACAAAATTGATTTGTCGTATTAAACCACTATAAAGCATACTCCGATTATATGTTTCATTATTTTAGGGGTGCTAGGGATATGTTTTTTTAACATGGTATTTTACCCAGTGACTGAAGCATTATTTCACTGCACTGGTGCGAGAATAAGAGATAATTGTAAATAATTATTTCAGCAGTATTATTTGTACATTTTTCTTTGATGAATGTGGATTATGTGCCATTTCCACTGACATGTGCCATGTGTTATTGTGTGATTATATAATGCACCATTGTATCAATATATCATTAAACAGATATTAAAGTGCAAAGAAAAGAGAAAAGTAAATGTATGAAGGTGAATAATATCAGATTTCATTTTTCAATGATTATTAATTGAGCTTTCGATATTATTATCAATTTTTCAGATTTGTATACATAACCTGCATATTGTATTGAAATTAAATTGGCTGGTATGTTAATTTCATACTGTTTGGTTCAGGCCTTCTAACAATATTAGAAAAATAAAGAATGTAATTTATACCACCATGCATAGGCCTACATATTCATTCTGAAGATGAATTGTGGTGTTGGATACTGATGTAATCGAGGCTATAATATATCCATTTTCTGGTCAGAAGCTAATTAATTGCCAGTGTGTTGATATGTTTAAAAATGTGTAACTCATTTTATCAGTATTTTGCATCCTTTTCTTATAGAAAATAAATACTAGTCGATATTGACTGAAACTCCATGCATATAGCCTGTATATATAGTGTTAATTTCTTGTCTAAAGTTCGAAGAAAAGAAAGATAAGATTTGAGCTAATATTAATGTGAGTATATATACATGTTGTATACAGTGTAACTGTAAGAGCTGCGATAATAATTAAGTCAGAAAATAATTGTGTAGATGCGAGAAGGAAAGTTATTTGTTGACAAAGAATTGGGAGCAGATCGAGTGGGGGGGGGGGGGGGTCGATGACGGACCAAGATGTTTCTAAAATTGTTTGACCATATATGAGCCAGATTGGGTCGACTGTGCATTCATATAACGACCAGGTCCGTCCATTCCAGCAAAGCATAGAGAGTCGATGCTAATGCGTATTGACCTTTAGCACTGCTTTACTTGTTAATAGGCAGTATTTAATACATGAATAGTCAATACACTCATAAAAAACAGATGCACACAATCATGCCGATGCGGCTGATCGGCAAGTTTGACAGTGGTGGACTCACAATTATATAATTATATTATTAAAAAATTATTCTTTCTAACATCGGAAAGTTGAAAAATTGTATTTTACTGCTATTTAGGTGTAATCAATTGTCACTAAAGTAACAATTTTGAGTGAAATCAGTTGAGTTTTGTACAGTGGTGTTTGAAATGTCGAGAATCAACAGCACAACTTTTAATACACAGGCAGGATAGTAATGCAGCTATGTGTGGGTCCGTCGGCGTCGACGTGTTTTTTTTTAAGAGCACACAAATCAGCGTATGGGACTGAATATAAATTTACGTTCTGAAAACGTCGTTTTATGGGCAATTTTCGTAGGCTGGGTTGAGCCATTACCCTAAACATCATCAAAACCTTGGGAAAATACTTTGGTGAATCGAAATGTAAGCAAAAATTGTATTTGTGTACAGATACTTATTTTCGATACGTATCTGATTGTTATTAACGTAGATGTCCCTCCATGGCCGTGCGAAGCGTTGGTGGTATAATGGTTAGCATAGTTGCCTTCCAAGCAATTGATCCGGGTTCGATTCCCGGCCAACGCAGATGGCATATTATTTTTGTTTCACCTTCCTCTTTTTTCAATACACATTACTTTAATTATTACTTTCACTTTCTTATTGTCACACATTTCACTGCTCTTATCCAATTTTAATATCATATAAAAGTAGTTAAAGTACCAGTAGGCAGTACCATACTTTTTTAATACAAATCACTAATTTAATTGTTGCATTCACTTTCTTATTCTTACACGATTCACTGCTCTTATCCCATTTTAATATTATACAAAAGTAGTTTAATTAAGTGCCAGTAGGTAGTACCGTACAATAATTTTGCTCACAGTACAGGTATTTATAGGCCTACCTATTTTCCTGGTTGGCTCAATACTCTTTATACAACTAAATACTTTATCTCTCAGTCAGCTTGCCTCCTTTTAAAAAAAGGATCCACACACACCAATCGTATTAAGATTTATCCAAAGTTTTTTTTTCTTCAATTCATATTTTCACCAATTCTAAACATATCAGTAATCCAGTTTGACTGAGATTGACTGATCAATATTAAAATGGAGAAAACACAAATACTTATAAATTATATGAGGCATTTCTAAATTGGGCGTTCTCATTAAATAAAATACCATCCTGGACAATAGAATCCACATTTAATGCAATTGGCTGAATAAAAAATGAATCATCATTTATTAATTGGTCAAAACATATATATACTATATGACTAAAATACTGGCATATAATAAGAATTAAAATTATCCAATAAAAATATGTGAAGTAAAACACAATAGTAAAATATTTTGTGTAAATATATTTGAAAGTTGCATATAGCCGCAAGGGCAAAAAAATTACCGGTATATATCATGAGTTGATGATGCTGAATGAATACTGAAGAACATAACAATAACTTTCAGAATTCTTCCTCAATTAGTGATAATGCTGATCTCTACAAATGAGTATTGTGTTAATTATTACTGAGGGGTAAGAATATTCAAAGTTCTGATTTTTTTTTAGCTGCATGCAAAATGATGCAAAATTAATCCTAGACCTATATTTCATGGACATATAGCAAGACAGTATATTGCCATTAGGTCTACAATCAGTTCGTCTACTACCTCAATTAGTCCATTCCCATATGTTCTACACCCATTCTGTATGCTATTTACATGGTCTAAAAATCATTTTGTCTACTTATCAATTGGTCTAATGATCATTTGTTTCTAATTTCTAGCCTGTATAATTCCCAGTTTGTCTAATGCCCATTTTGTCTACTATCCATGTGGTGTAATAATCATTTAATCATCAAATGATAAATAGACCTGACGGATAGTACACGAAATGAGCATTAGAACAACTAGGAATTAGACTAGCTGGTTATTAGACTAAATGATTATTAGACCAAATGATAAGAAGACAAAATTATTATTACACCATGTGGATAGTAGAAGGGCTGGGTGTAGACCAACAGCATTTCACCAGCAAGACAACATGTTTTAACATGTTTCACATAAAAGCTTGTCTATCAAACATTGATAAAAACCTATCTTAGAAACCCATGGAATGACAAATTTGCTTGGAAACATATATATCATAAAAACTATCATAAGATTCATCATTATTCTAGACCTACGTCTTCTAATCTCTACATTATAATCTAGTTAATGATGAAAGACAGAAATGAAAAACTATCACTGTGTCAATCATTTCATGAGTAAATATATACAAGGCAAATGTACACACGTAAATAAAAGTTCCAGCACAATTTATAGTGTGAAATATATTTGATACATTGTCACAGAATAGCAGTTGATTTAAAAACATATACATAGCTATCTTGAGTTTGACACCTTTTCAAACAATAAGTTACAGATCTCTTATTCTGTATTACACAATAAAAAAAAGTAAAATGGAAATTTGTGTATCATTCATGCATACAGAAATCGTATTCACTTTTTGGTGCTATAATAATTTATTTTCAGATATGAATATAATGTCAAAGATATTACAAATCTAAAACATGGATATATATGTATATATCTGCTCTAAAAAAAGTTATAATTTAAGCATAATTTTTCTCACATATATATAAAGAAAAGGGGGGGGGGGGAGATAAATTCCCCCAATAATTGACTAAGGGGGGATGGCCAATGCAATGCTTATGTTTTAAACATTCGGGCCAAATAAATTATTAATCATCGGGATAAACACAATTTTTCCAGTCAAGCGTTCATCCTTCACTGATTTCAAGCACAAAATTATAAAAAATTAAGACCAAGATATATTGAGGTATATAATAGACATAATATATATGACATACATTTACAGAATCTATAATCTTTGCATATAAGTTGTACATAATCATACCAGTGGTTCATTCACTTGACTCTCTATCCAAGGGATGTGGGTTTGAATCAAAGCCCTGCCACTAACGTCTTCTGGTGATACATTGATCCACATTTGCCACTCTCAACCCAGGTGTAAATGGGTACATGATAATTGTTGCTGGGATAATACAAAAAATGCAGGGCCCTTAGGAAGAACAGCGTTGATGCTGATGAGGCTTCCCTGGGTAAACAAAATTATTATTACATTGTATTATATTATATTTTACTTGGAGCACAGCGTTGGCTGTGCTCACAATCAGTATATAGAGTTCTGAGAGAGCAAATGTACAAATTACCCCTAAATATCCACAGATCTTTCAAACATGGACAAGTCCCACTTTGTGCACTTTAGAATAATGACTGCCAAAGTGATCGAGCTGCTTCAGGAATACATTTTGTTTGCCCTCTTGAAAAGC
Organism: Strongylocentrotus droebachiensis; assembly: GCA_035222895.1. Classification (NCBI taxonomy): domain Eukaryota; kingdom Metazoa; phylum Echinodermata; class Echinoidea; order Camarodonta; family Strongylocentrotidae; genus Strongylocentrotus; species Strongylocentrotus droebachiensis. The sequence continues at coordinate 23,573 of JAVYIG010009857.1, forward strand.
CTACTTCCACTTGTGCATCACAGATTGCACTGCCAGTGCGTAAATTAACAATGATTAGGCCTACATGACTTTCATGAGCACATATCAAGCACTCCCTCTTGCATGGGTTTCAGTTTCATACAAATCGAGGGTTCAGCGATGCAAAGACGTAACTCCAGATTTTGCCAAAATGAGTATCTGATATCAAAATGTTCAGAAAAATGTGGGCTTTCCAGGAAACCCAACACCCCATTGACGTCAATGGCTAGTGAAACATAGACTAAACTCCGGCCCAAGTGCTCCGTTACACATGAACAACTTTTTCTCAAAATGGAATTACGTCTTTGTGTCACTGAACCCTCGAAATGACCTTTATCTGCCGATGTACAGATAGTATCTCTGAACTAGCTCACTTATTTACATTGTAGTTCATCGAGGCAAGGATTATCACTATGACCTCTGACCTCCTGTCAGGGTATAATAATAACCCTTCTTATTGAGGAGTTCTTGATGACTGCCGCTCTCGACGACGACCCCGTCTCGGATGACGGCGATGATGTCCGCGTTCTGGATCGTGGAGAGACGATGGGCGATGACGATGGATGTCCGGCCTTCTACGGCAGCATCCAAAGCCTCCTGTACAATCTATAACACAGCAAGAAGAGACGAATCATCATAAGAAATTGAAATATTTGGTTGCCGTACATGGTTAGAGTAAAATGTAGTACAAGGTCTTATTCACTTGTTGGTAATACTCAACTTTTGAAAAAACATATTGAAAAACCAATTTTGGAAATGCCCCATCTCAAAAAATGAAATGGAAGCTCTAATTATTACCATTCATGTGAAAGAATGTTTTAACTAAACCGTGATGATACAAATTTTGCTGGGAAACCGCCTACTAATAGATATATTTGGTAAAGTATTATAATCTATCCGGACCGGATAGATATGGCCTATGTGTTGTGTAGTCCCATATACATCTTTCTGTGTACAGTGCTTTTAATTTTACCAAGACTGGGCCAAATTTCTTATCATTTTGATGATTCCAGAACCTGCAGAACCTTTACCTTTATTGTTGATTAAATCATTCAAAATGTCAATGGATGATGGGTAAAAGTATGGAATTCCAACAAAGACAATAACACAGAGAGACATACCAGAGGGCAGGTATTATCTAAACTTAAATAAAGTGTAACCTGTATAGAAAGATACCCACAGGAGAAACAACAAAGTGTTAATCGGAGGGTGGTCTTTACGGGCAGGTTTACCAAACACATATTCCAATAAGAAAAATTGTTTCAAGGGAACATAAAATGCAGTCCTGATAGACAGATAGTCCTTCTCTACAGGTGGTCGCTCTCTTTAGTATGTTGAATAAATCCAGTCATCTGATTGGTCGAAATTGGTGTTGTGATTTAGCCATGCCCGCCTACCGGTCAAATTTTTTTAAAAGATGCCCGCATGCCCGCCTACTGGTCAATATTTTGTTTAAAGATGCCCGTTGCCCCAGGTAACAAGCCCCATTGGTTTACGTGTAAAAAAATTCTTTGTGCAGTGCTTTTTCATAGCAGTCAATTTATCTATAATATTTGTGTAAGAAAAGTGTACTAGTTTAATTACCTTTTCGCTCTCTGTATCAAGTGCTGAGGTAGCTTCATCTAGGAGTAGGATACGAGGATTTCTAGCCAGAGCTCTGGCGATGGCTACTCTCTGCTTCTGGCCTCCAGACAACTGGGCTCCTTTCTCTCCTACCAATGTGTCATAACCCTAGAAATAGAGAACAAGATTAATAGATTAAAATTATTTTTTACTCTACGGTATTTAATTACAAAATGGCAAATTCTTAACTACATACAAGAAGGAGCATGGAAGAGGAAGAAGAAGGAAGGAAGAAGGGGAGGGAAGGTGAAAGAAGGAGAAGAAAGGGAAAGATTGAGGAAGGAGAAAAGGAGGAGCATGGAAGAGGAAGGAGGAGGAAAGAGGGAGGGGGCAAAGGAGGAGGAAAAGGGAGGAAGAAGGGAGGAAGAGAAAAGAAGGAGAAGAAATGGAAAGACTGAGGATGGAGAAATAGGGAGGGAAGGGAGGAAGAGGGATCACAAGGGAAGGAGGAAGGAAAAGGAGGAGAAGAAGGAGAGAAGAAAATAGAGAAAGAGAGAAAGAGGAATTGCAGACTCACCGTAGGTAAACTAGAGATGAAGTCATGGATGTTGGCCATCTTGGCAACCCTCTCAATGTCCGCCATGTCCATCTCCCCATCCACGCTGTACTGAATATTCTCCTTGATGGAGCATGCAAAGAGAATAGGCTCCTGACTGACGACTGATATGTTAGCTCTCAGCCACTGCACGTTCAGATCCGTGATGCTCTTTCCGTCTATAGACTATGGACAATTGACAAAAGATGGGTAGGGAAAGTGGCATTACGTGGCTTGATATGACTTGATCAACACAAGAGAAAAAGAATGCAAAGAGGACAAAAATGTCAGGTTTTATTACAAAACTAATTTCTAATGCTTGGGATCCCCAAGAGAAAACAAGCTCTCATAAGAAACAAAGTTGTACATTTTGTGGTTTGGATGCTCAACAGCTAGCTTATGATTCTGGGCTGGTATTCAATGAAAATCATACATCAGGATCATTGGACTTTTTCTCAGCCTAGGGCCAACATCGATGTTCAGTAGCACCTGATTTTACCCAAAGTAAAGCAAGATGCAACTGAGTTCACGACAGCTAGCTAGCAGACATCAGCTAATTTGAAGTAAGGCAGTACACGAGTCCCACAATATATGCCCGAAGGATCGTTCGTTAGCCTGCTTTGATGGTTAGATCGATCCTCATCTAATCTAATCATATACGTAATTAAGAGTAGAATCATTTTGATATCTTAGTCTTACCACTGAGCCTTGTTCAGGATCATAGAATCTTTCTAGGAGTGATACCGAGAGTACTCTTACCACACCCACTCTCCCCTACCAGGGCTACAGTCTGGCCTGGTTTGATCCTAATCTAATCTAATCTAATCTAATGTTACGAGAGGAATCAGTTTAATGTCTTACCACTGAGCCTTGTTCAGGATCGTAGAACCTTTCTAGGAGTGATACCAGAGTACTCTTACCGCACCCACTCTCTCCTACCAGGGCCACAGTCTGGCCTGGTTTGATGGTTAGATTGAGTCCCTTGAGGATATCAACGTCTGGTCTCGTGGGATACTTGAAGTTGATGGTGTTGTAGCAAATCTCTCCGTTCAATGTACTCTGTAATACAATACAAAACCCGGACAAATATCAGACACTTTTTTTTCCTCACCATTTAGACTACCGGTTATACAATTCTCAATAGATAATTAAAATAGTATTGAAACTGAAAACTAATGCTACTGTAATATTTAAAAATTTGGAAATGTTTCATTTTTCAGAACATCATCAAAAATACACAAAATATGTGTAACATTTTTTAAATAGAAAATAAACAATAATGCTGTGGTACACATTTATAACCTGAACTTTAGAGAGACAGTGTAATTCATTTCATCACAATATATACTCTGATATTCATCATTTTATGACACTTCACAATGGATAACAAGACACAACATGAAAATGAAAAACATTTTATCACCCACAACCACCCCAAAATCAGGTTTGTTCTCTGAGTAGCTCAGTGCATAGGATTCGTAGGGAGCAACATGTATTGGTGTGTTGTACATGGATAAGCATATCAAAATATTTCAAACCAGTTGTATCTATTTCAGTTATTTATCTTCCAAAATACTGTCTTGTTTTTAAATCAGCAAATAAGTGACAGATATCTTTGACTTACAGGTTTAAGGCCGCTCTTGGAATAGTTATCAATAAGAGGTTTTGTGGCAAATAAATTCAAGATGATATTAGCCGAGTGCCTGGCTTTGGCATAGTCCGGCAAGAAAGCTGATGCTTGACCGAGTGAGATACCGGCAAACGCGATACCAAAGACAACTCTGCAATCAAGAAAGCAATATAACATATTAAAGTCAATGGATAATCAAATGAATCCTTACAGAGTTGTAGGCTGTTCTATATATAACAGCTCAAAGTGTAATTTTGCTACCGGTATACTAAAATGAACATTATTTTTGTAACATTGAAAAAAGGTTATAAAAGGGGACAAAAGCAATAGAATACAAAGAAGTTGGACCAACAAAATCACCTTGTTGCAGTCAAACCTGTCTTTAATAGCAACCACCTCTCAGTAAAGGCCACCTGTCTATAATGGTCACCTATATTGCCTCCCTCAAGGGGGAAACATGTATTAAGAACCTGTATAGAAAGGCCAATTTTTTCTCCCTTGGATGGTCTTAAAAGACAGGTTTATTGAAGGTAATACAAAGTTTTGGTATGGGGTCATGGATTTGGTTCAAATGAACATATTTGAAGCATATATGCGATCCTACAATATTCAGTGATCGTTGTCGCAGTTGAAATCGAGTCTAAAGTTATGAAATTGTAAATAATAAACTCTCCAGGCTAAAATTTTAATAAAGCTATAAAACAATGTTTCTTGACTAAGATCGATTAGCTATTCCCGTTTGGAATTTATATATCACAACCACATATTCTGAGAATTTCATGGTCGCAGCTACCATTGTACGGCCGTAGGCGCTATTTGAAATTTATCAAAATTTACCGGGAGCAACGAAAAAATTGTTATATTAAATTTTTCTCAAAGACAGAAGTGTTTTAGGGGCTAAATTTTCTAGTGCTTATAATACATCCACACGGGCATCCAAATATATCAAAATTGTAAAGAATCACTCTCCACCCAATTTTCAAAATTTCCCAAAACTTTGTATTACCTTTAAACTGTATCGATGTTTGCTATAACAGTGTTCTTTATAAATGAACTTCCTCTGTATTTCATCTTGAATTTCTGGAAGCCGGCTTAACAATTGTGATGTTTGAATCACATGACTCATATTACAATTTCCATGTAGGCCTGGATGCCAATGTTTTCCCTTATGCTCTTTATCCTCGACAATCCGGATGTTTTATACTGTTTTTGTTCTTTGTCTTTTCTTCTTTTTCTTTTTCTTTTGGAGAATTTTGTGCACTCTTTAATGAAATCCTTTTTATCTAAAAGAAAAATTGGTCCCCTTTCTATGATCAAATACACAGAAATACACATTAACATGAAGCAAGTGAGATAACAGAAATACCAAACAACAACTTGTTTAATCTAAAAAAACAGCAAATTGTCAAATTACAAAATAAACTAGATGGAACTTCAACTGCGCGCAGTCGAAATGATGCCTCCGTCATAGAGCAATTTTACAAACCAAAACAGAAGAAATTTTTCAAATTCAAGTTCAATTGTAATCCATTAACAGGTTCTCAGAATATCGTGATTACAAGCAATTTCTCATATACATATATGACCCTTTGATCTTTGACCTCATGACCCTAAAATCTACTCAGTTCATTCGCTCTGCAAGATGTCCCGAGTTAAATAGTAATCCCTCTGTCAGTTCTAATGAGAATGCGTTCACAAGCTATTTTTGCATACATAATGAGCCCATGACCTTTGACCTATGACCTCATGACCCAAGAATCTACTCAGTTCATTGGCTCTGCAAGATACATACATGATCTAAGTTTGGCAGGAATCCATCAATCTGTTCTAATGATAATGCGATCACAAGCTATTTTTGAATACATAATGAGCCGCATGACCTTTGACCTTGACCTCATGACCCCAAAATCTAATCAGTTCAACGGCTCTGCAAGTAACAAATATGACCTAAGTTTGGCAGGAATCCATCAATCGGTTCTTCAGATAACGCGATCACGAGCTGTTTTTGCATACATAATGAGCCCTGTGACCTTTGACCTTTGACCTCGTGACCCCAAAATCTAATCAGTTCATCGGCTCTGTAAGATACATACATGACCAAAGTTTGGCAGGAATCCATCAATCGGTTCTTCAGATAACGCGATCACGAGCTGTTTTTGCATACATAATGAGCCCTGTGACCTTTGACCTTTGACCTCGTGACCCCAAAATCTAATCAGTTCATCGGCTCTGCAAGATACATACATGACCAAAGTCTGGCAGGAATCCATCAGTCGGTTCTTCAGATAACGCGATCACGAGAACGGGACGTACGGACAGACGTACGGACGTACGGACGGACGTACGGACGGACGTACGGACGGACGGACAACCCGAAAACATAATGCCTCCGGCTACTACGTAACGGAGGCATAAAAATTCTTAACTTTAATCCTTAAGTATAAGAGCTATTTAAAGAGGCATGTTATAACTCACTTAAATACTTCATCCGTCGTCATTTCTCCCTGAGATACGAGGTAACCCCCGAACCTGAAGGCTGCAGCATACAAGAAGAACACCATGCCCTGGGTGATGCCAAAGGCTACAGCATAGTATTGAGTGTTCACCTGGCCCTGACTGCAGAGAAACAACGTCATAGATAATAAATAAAACATCAAAAATATCGCAAACGAACGCTAAGATAATGAAAACAACGTCATAGATAATAAACAAAACGTCAAAGATATCGCAAACGAACGCAAAGATAATGAAAACAACGTCAAAGTTAACAAAAAAAACGTCAAAGATAACCCCCAAAACGTGATGTGTTAGGTAGTTCTTCGAAGTTAAGGTAACATTAAGCATAATCAAGATAGTACGTGTTCACCAGCTCCATAACCTAAACATGTGGTTCGAACTCTACGTTATAAAATGATGATTTTCAACACTGAATTATGCATCTTGCGTTATGTACGTGTGGTGTCTAAATCACCTCCTTTACTTGACTCGAAATATCCTTATTACCTTGACAAGGATACACATATCTTTATAGGTATTGTTCACTAATGTACATTTCCAAGAATATGTCAGTAGGCAACATTATTTCCACTGTGAGAAAACTGTAAACAAGAGTTAAGTTTCACACTAGAAAATGAAAGGAAAGAAAAACCAAAGACCCGGGAAAGAAAAACCAAAGACCCGGGAAAGAAAAATTATTCATGAACACACATTCCAAATACAACCAATGAATAACAAAGGGCTTCTTACACAAATGGCAGCTGCAGCATATCGGCATATCCCTGGTACATTTTATCTTCTAGAGTGAGAGAGGCAACCGTCCGTACATTCTCTATGGCTTCAGCAGCAATCTACGTTTGACAAACAATGAAAGGAACGTAGATTTTCATGTAAAAGTGTATTTATGTCAGTACATAGATAATGACGGATAATAACTTTTTTCAAGAGATAAAAAACATTCATGTAAATAATAACAAATGGTGTCCATGGCATGAGCCTGGACCTCTTTTCATCTTACCTATGATTCTACTAGGCCTATCCAATCCGTTTGAAGATTTTTAGAAAACAAAAGATTAATTATGAAAGATACAATGCCCCTTTTTTCTCTGATATTTCTTCCAATTTATAAGCCAGCAAATGCTTACTTTTCCAGCTTCTTCTAGGAGTTCAGAGTCTCTCTTCTGTGTTCCTTGCATGAGTTTTAGCTGCAAGCCACCGGCAACAACAAGCAGAGGTACACAGGCCAGGACCACTAAGGCTAGCTTCCAACCGAAGACAAACCCGATCACGAGTGCTGCCGCCAATGTGACCGCCGTCTGGAAGAGGGTGCTGAGACGCACCCCTGTCGCCTGAAACCGGGAAAAAAGGGGAGATGGAAGGATGGTGAGTCTACAAACATAGTCACTGAATGAATAGCTTCAGTTTAAAAAGTACTCAAAATTAACCCCCCCCCCCAAAAAAAAAAATAATAAAATAAAATAAAATAATAATAATAAATAAAAATAAATAAAGAAAATAAAAATTCAATAAATACATAAATAAATAAATAACAAATAATAATATAACAATTACAAAATTGAACTCTTTATTCACTTTCTTCGACTCTGCATGGTGGCTTGTTTGCCACACATGCTATCTTGCACAATAGGCACATATACCAATTGACAAGAAATTTTCTTGTCTTGATAGGCTCCATGACAACCTTTTTATCACTGGTATCAACACTTGCGCTAGCTGGAAAAAGTTGAAAAATCTTGCAGCCTTCGGTATATATACAACCTAAGACAAATACAATATGGCACAGATAGGATATTCAAAGAGTCTTGGGATAAAATGATATTAGATCACCAAAAACTTACCCCTTTCACATTTGACGCATCAGCAGATAGACGAGTAGCCAAGGCACCTGTGCTATGAGTTGGTTGGTCAAAGAATGCAACATCCTAGGGGAAAAAGAAAATTAAGTTGAGTTTCAATGGGTGACGTAGAGAGGAAACTTGTGAGGTAACATAACTCACTGTGTAAACCCTTTTTTGTGATGATTTTGTGATGAAGATGGCAAAGTGTAATTTAAAAAAAAGAAGAGATAGGTGAATTGTAAAAGGAGGAGAAGAAGGAAAATTAAGAAATGGGATGAAAGAAGAAAAGGGAGGGGGAAGAAAGAGTAGAAGAAGAGGTGGAGGTAAACAGAGATGGGAGGATACCTAGAGAAGGAAGAGGAGGGAGAAAGAAGAGATGGAGCAAAGGTGAGAGGTACAGGGAGGAACAGGGAGAAAAGGATGAAACAATTAAAGAAGAGGAAGAAAGAATAGAAGAAAAGGAAGATAAAAGAAATGAGGAAGAAAGAACAGAAGAAGTGGTGGAAGTAAGAAGAGATGGGAGAAGAGATACAGGGAGGAGGATAAAAAAAGGATGAAACAATAAAAGAAGAGGAGGGGTGACCAACCTGTCGTAGAATGGTGGAGAATGCTTTACTTCTGAGCCTCAGAGTCAGTTCTTCTCCAGATATCGCAAGACAACTGATGCTGACGGCATAACCAACAAACATGGTTCCTCCAAGTGCTACAAACATACAGGACCAGAACACAGCTGCCTCTTCTATTTCATCATTAGGTAAACTAAAGAGCTGCAAAAATAAAAAATAAAACATTTCCAGTTTTACCTTCAAACTCAGTTTCTTGTTTCAAAACCAACTCTATTGCAAAAATCAATTGTCAGTTCAAGTAACTTTTTTTGAGCAGCATTGGATAAACTAAAAATATACCAGATATTTCAAAGCGCTTAGAGATGTCGTCATGTATTAAGTGCTACATTAACCCAGAATATTATCATTTCTTAGATGTACCTTATTTTAACAAACCATTTTCTAAATTGCATATTGTGCATTGGCTTTTGCCTTCCCAACCAAGTATATTGAGTGATCTGTACAGCTTTAAACACAAACTAGATGGAATTCGACTGCGCGCAGTCAAAAATGATGCCTCCGTCATAGAGCAATTTTACCAACCAAAACAGAAGAAATTTTTCAAATTCAAGTTCATTTGTAATCCATTAACAGGTTCTCAAAATATCGTGATTACAAGCAATTTCTCATATACATATATGACCCTTTGAACTTTGACCTCATGACCCTAAAATATACTCAGTACATTGGCTCTGCAAGATGTCCTGAGTTTAATAGTAATCTATCTGTCAGTTCTAATGAGAATGCGTTCACAAGCTATTTTTGCATACATAATGAGCCCATGACCTTTGACCTCATGACCCAAGAATCTACTCAGTTCATTGGCTCTGCAAGATACATACATGATCTAAGTTTGGCAGGAATCCATCAATCTGTTCTAATGATAATGCGATCACAAGCCATTTTTGCATACATAATGAGCCGGGTGACCTTTGACCTCATGACCCCAAAATCTAATCAGTTCATCGGCTCTGCAAGTAACATACATGACCAAAGTTTGGCAGGAATCCATCAATCGGTTCTTCAGATAACGCGATCACAAGCTGTTTTTGCATACAAAATGAGCCCTGTGACCTTTGACCTTTGACCTCGTGACCCCAAAATTTTATCAGTTCATCGGCTCTGCAAGATACATACATGACCAAAGTTTGGAAGGAATCCATCAATCGGTTCTTCAGATAACGCGATCCCGAGAACGGGACGTACGGACGGACGTACGTACGGACGGACGGACAACCCGAAAACATAATGCCTCCGGCTACTTCGTAACGGAGGCATAAAAATTGTCTGTTAAAACAACGAAGAATAAACATTTCACACTGATCAAGAAATCTGAAAGAACATCTTTTCAATTAACTGTAAATCTTAGCACATCAGGAGCTCTTGTAGCGCAGTTGAATACATACTTAATGTTGGATAGTTTCTGCGCTCTATAAATGTATTATTTGTATTATTACTATTATCAGGGGGGAAATTGGGAATAACTTGTTCTCTAACCTTGATAATTTCACTGAAGAGGATGGCAAAGACGGGCATGGTTACTCCTAGAATGGCTGAGAAGAAGCATCCAATGACGATGAGATACCACTCAGGGGCGTTGAGCTTTAGCACCTCCCAGTAGCTAGCCTTAGGAATCTCTTCTTCCTCCTCCTCCTAGAAATGAAAGTATAAAATTATTATTCACATTGGCATGCAAGTGACAGAAATCAGGGGTGATAGTGAGAACTAAAAAAAAAAAGGTTTTTTGTTTTCCCCTCAACCACGCCCCCCTTCATTGAGTAAAAAAAAAGAAGAGGATTCGCGGGGGAAAAATGGCATCTAACAATTCTAACAACATTCCCCCCTTTCGTGTAAGAAAATTGGGAAAAAAAATAGGGCAAAATAGGAAAGAGTAGAGAAGATAAGGGGGTAATCGGGAAAATTAGGATAAAATAGGGGAGAAAAAAAAAAATCTGGTAAAAAAAAAAAAAAAAAAAAAAAATCTGGATTTTTTTTTTTTAATCAGGATAAAAACAAAAATTGGGAAAAAATTGGGAAATAATAAAAAAATCTGGAAACCGATTTAAATCAGGATTTTATCAGGCCTGATAAAAAATCACAAGCTGCAAGCAAAGCTAAGCATAGAGTTTCAGAACGCCACAGTAGCTAGCTCTAGAAAACTCTCCTTCCTTCTCCTTTTATCCCTTTTCCTCTACCTCTCCCACCCCCCCCCCCCCCCCTTACCTCCCTTCCTTTCAAGTCGTGCTATGAGATGCCACTAAGGGGCAATGAGCTTCAGCACCTTCCAGTAGCTAGCTACCACCTTTTATAAATAGTAGTGGGGGGGGGGGGGGGTATTGAGCTCTATTTTTTTCCTTTTTACTCAACACCCCTCCCCCCTCCACTTGGGGGTCAGGGGAGGGGGTCTGGGCTCCCCGGTCTCCCCCCTGGATATGCCACAGCTGCCTATATACTTACCTCATCAGTTGTATCTTTCTTTCCGTCAAGACTGCTGGATGAGAGATGGTGTGACTTCTGATGTGAGAGCTGCCTTGAGATCTTGTTATGACTGGGTTGACGCTTCATCACCTCTCCTACCTCTTCCGCATCATCTGGAGAGCAAATGAGAGAAATTCCATCAGGATTATTGATAATTTTCTATTTATTTATATATTTATTTATAATCTTTTGTCAGGGTGGCCCATTCACCAATAAGTAGTGGTCTTCCATGGGGCCCTGAATAATCATGAACATATTTACATCAAAAAGCATTACGTTTATACAGAACAGTTAAAATAAAATAAAATTGTACATATGAGAAAGATATCACAGAGCAATAATAGACGTGGCACAAACGAATACTCGTTTACAAATAATTATATATCATTAACCTGGTTCAACTGCAATGCCAATAGGAATATATTAATTAAGTCGCAATTATGTCAATAAACCATGATAATATTATAGAACATGAATCAAACTAAGGACATTGAAATATGGATAGATAAATACTGTTGTGGGTGTTGCATTGTTCCCTGGCTTTCATTTCTAGCTTCATTGGATTTGTCACCTTCAAATCAACTCCTTGACAAGTGAATTCTTGTATTTACATTAATCTTAATATAGGGACTACCCGGTTCCTGTAGTAGGCAAAGCGTTAAAAGGTCCACTATCTCATCAACAAACTTTGTACTTTACATCAGTTTGTAGAGTTTTTTTGTTGTTTTTGTAATGTGTTGAAATGCATTGTACATGTACAAGAATGTTATACTATCATCAATATAACAAGTCTGGGCTAACAGTTTGGGGATTTTTTCTTCTTCTTGGAAGTACAACTGTACGTGTATATGGATATACATGTACATATTTCAATTGTGACAAAATTACATGCCAGACTTACATTGAACGGTAGCAAAATCAAAATTCCCACTCTCGAATATTCATGCCTTGCAGCTTTACTTTCACTGATGTGTACAAGACATACTGTTCATTTCCTTTTAAAACACAAATGTTATTTAGAGGCCGCAGGAACTATTAAAGTATAACTACATGTAGGACATCGTAAATTTCCTGACCCAACCGATGTTATCCAAGACTTTTCTTGGCCTAGACATTTACAACCAAATTTCCTGTACTCACCCTCTTCTCCTTCCTCCTTGGCAATGATCTGCAGAGTGACCAGCTGTTTGTAGGTTCCATTAGCCTTCATCAGCTCGGCGTGGTTCCCAAACTCCACCACCTTCCCGTCGTTCAGGGCATAGATGATGTCAGCATTCTGGATGGTCGAGAGGCGATGGGCGATCACAATGGTGGTACGTCCCTCCGAGGCCTGGAATTATAGAGGAACATACATGCAGTGTTTGTGAAGAATTTGCTTGGATGGATGTAATGTTACCAAGCAAACCTCTAATGCAATATCCAGTGATAACATATAACATTGACGGCCACTCATGTACCGTGTTATACATCCTTTCTTTCTACCTATTTTTATCCATCCAGCTGCCTGATGTTCTATTAAATCTGAGGTGTATACATCCCCCCATTCATTCTATTCACCTACATGTGTATCCATCCATTCATCCGCTCACCCACCCACCCACCCACCCATCCATCCACCACCCACCCACCCACCCACCCACCCATCCATCCATCCACCCACACACCCACCCACCCACCCACCCACCCATCCATCAATCCATCCATCCACCCACCCACCCACCCACCCACCCATCCATCCACCCACCCACCCAAACACCCGCCCATCTATCCATCCATCCATCCATCCATTCATCCAACCACCCACCCACCCATTCATCCATCCACCCACCCACCCACCACCCAAACACCCACCCAAACACCCACCCAAACACCTGCCCATCTATCCATCCATCCATCCATCCATTCATCCAACCACCCACCCACCTACCCAAACACCCACCCAAACACCCGCCCATCTATCCATCCATCCATCCACCCACCCACCCAAACACCCACCAAAACACCCACCCATCCATTCACCCACCCACCCACCCATTCATCCATCCACCCACCCACCCACCCACCACCCAAACACCCACCCAAACACCTGCACATCTATCCATCCATCCATCCATCCATTCATCCAACCACCCACCCAAACACCCGTCCATCTATCCATCCATCCATCCACCCACCCACCCAAACACCCACCAAAACACCCACCCATCCATTCACCCACCCACCCATTCATCCATCCACCCACCCACCCACCCACCACCCAAACACCCACCCAAACACCTGCCCATCTATCCATCCATCCATCCATCCATTCATCCAACCACCCACCCAAACACCCGTCCATCTATCCATCCATCCATCCACCCACCCACCCAAACACCCACCAAAACACCCACCCATCCATTCACCCACCCACCCACCCACCCATCCATCCACCCACCCATCCATCCACCCATGCATCCATCCACCCATCCATCCACCCACTCATCCACCCACCCACCCACACATCCATCCGATGACAACTTACCCTGTCTAAGGCCTGCTGGACCAACTTCTCACTCTCGCTATCCAGAGCAGAAGTCGCTTCGTCCAGTAGCAGTATCCTAGGGTTACTGACCAGAGCTCTGGCGATGGCTACTCTCTGCTTCTGACCACCGGACAGCTGGGCACCACGTTCTCCTACAATGGTATCATAACCCTGAGAATAAGGGGTAAAAAGAAATAATGAAACTCTAATTATGTATGCATGTGCTTATGAAAATTAATTCAATTGTTACAATACAAATATGAACGGCAAAAGAAAGGATATTAAATGTTGTGTAAATTGGATACGTTTTGTTGTAACAAAAGGTATCTATTTATGTTCAAGGTAGCATCTTTCAAGGGAATACACTGAGGTATCCTACATGTTCATTTACAAGTTTTTCTCTTTTTTTTCTGGGGCTAAATTTTTCTCCATTATTCAATATGCATTTCCTATCAGGGATACCAGTTGGCATTGCCAAGAGAACCTGGAAAGATACCCAGGCACATTGGAGCCCCATATAAAGAACAAAATGAAACCTGACAAGCCTGAAACTGAAAAAGGGACAAGACCTGAAATCGAACCCAATAGCAGATCTGGTACCCCCGATTTACCATAGTAGCATCGCACACAATCATGGTACCTCGTAGTAGTAGCTGTCTGTTGTCTTCACTTTTGAACAACATAATCATGAAGGCTGCTTGCAAAGGTCGGTAATTACCAGTAGCTCTTGTGGTTCAGGTTCTCTTTAGAATCTAAGGCTAAGGGAGCAAACTCTAACAGAAAAAACATACACCGTGACATGGTACCTACCTTGGGTAATTTCATGATGAAGTCATGGGCGTTGGCCATCTTGGCAGCATTCACCATCTCCTCCTTAGTGACACCGTCTCGTCCGTAAGAGATGTTGGTTTCTATGGAGCAGTTGAAGAGGACCGGTTCCTGGCTCACCACACCGATGTGCTGACGAAGCCAGCGAAGATTGAGGTCACGGATCTCATTGCCGTCGATGAAGATCTGTAGCACAGGTACACAGTGAGAAAGTACATTGGTTTAGAATGAGTTGTTATTGAAATTTGGAATAAACTACTGGAAAATCTAAAAAACTGTGATACTGTTGACCACTTTCAGGCGCGTCTTAAAACATTTCTTTTCAAAAAAAACTTTCCAATATTAACGAGAGGAAGTCGTTGGGCATATCTCACTCTTCTTATGTTACTCTATCCACCTTTCCTTCTTACTCTTTCTTACAGCGCATAGAGACATATTGTGATATGCGCTATATACATGTAAGTAGGCCTACGGTATATTATTATCATTATTGAATGTTTTGTAATTTGGGTAGTTCATCCCGATGCTGCTTTAGCAAATTTAATACTTCAGTAAAGTGGAGATACACCATCAAGAAAGACTGCGTGTAGAAGAGAATCTGATGCTCTACCTAAAGGGGTGTATGATAGTTAATTTCATCTTGATTTAAACTATCATACCACATTCTCATGAGACACCCTCGATTTGTTTATTTGTAATTGCTGCTTCCAAATCCATAGGAAATCAACCCAATTTGTTTATATTTTTAAAATCAATCCTTCATGCCTACTTCAACACAAAAAGAGAAAGACAGAAAATTTGACTGTTGAAATTTCATTTATAAGAACTGTTTGTATTCAGAGTGGAGACAAAGAAATCAACCAGGCACAAGATATGCATATCTCCTAAATGTTTAATAAAAGGCCTTGGCCCCGTCTGACAAAGAGTTGATATCAATCGCAACTTATTTTCGATAGATATCAATCGTAACTATGTACATAAGAGACAGGAGACTGCAAACTTGCGATTGATTCAAGGACTTACGATTGATTTGGATCAATCGTAACTCTTTATAAGACGGGGCCCTTGTGAATAAGTCACTGGACTGCAGATCACAAGGTATAGGGTTCAGATCCCGGCCACAGCGACAACAGTCTCTGGTAGGACATTCATCACCATTTGCCACACTCCACCACTTTTATTATCTATAAATAATAATAATAATAGTGGGTCCTTGTATAGCGCTCATGTCTGTCAGACTTGACACTCCTGGCGCTCCCGATTATTACCCTGGCTTTAGCACGGCTGCCATTACGGCGCTCTAGCATTTCAAGGAATCAATTCCTGCCAGGTACCAATGTACATCACCTGGGTTGAGTGTGGCAAATGTAGATCAATGTCTTGCCAAAGGACATTAAAGAGAAGAGATAATTACCCTTCCATCTAGAACATCATAGAACCTCAGCAGAAGGTTGACGGTGGTCGACTTCCCGCATCCGCTTGAACCCACGAGGGCGACGGTCTGCCCGGTCTTTACGCTCAGACTGATACCCTTCAGGACCGGTACATCGGGTCGGGAGGGGTACGTGAAGTGGACCTTTTCAAAGTCGATGTTCCCCGTTAGGGTGTCAGGTTTCAGACCCTCGGTAGAGCGCATGTCAATGACGGGCTCCTGTGGTGAAGACAAGATATTCAGCACAATAGATTAAGTCCCATATGAAATGAACTAATTATCAGGAATAGTCTTTTTTCTATAGTTTATCTCAATCTTACAGTACTATTACAAAATAAAATCTGGTCAGGTGTATTAAAAGTAATACAATAGGACAAAAAGAGTAAACAATATTTTTCAAGAGGGATTTAGTGTTATTGAAGCCATCGACTACTGAATGTTCTAATTCCCTTGGGCATGATACTGGAACCACCCTGAATACTTGTTGCATTAATAATGCTTGGTTAAGCAAGCAAGATGCTTGCAAAGTCAGCAAGCTAATTCAGAACAGGATTATGATTGCAAACTACTGCACCCGATAAAAACCAGCGTAATGGCAGATATTATATCCAACTCGCCTCATCAATGACTTCAAAGAGGATGGCAGCTGCTCCCCTAGCCGTTGCCACGGTGCTAAGAGGCGGGATCATGTTCCCGATGGAGAACGAACCAATCATGATACAGAAGAACACTGTCATGACCTCTCCCCCGGTCAGACGACCTTCGCTAACCATCCTCGGGCCATACCTGGAGGAAGAGGGGTAAATATGATGAATAATTAGATCTGCATCGTGAGAAAATAGATCTAAAGTGACTCCACTGTTATGGGACTAGAAATGGGACTAAGAATACTGTTGATAAAAGAGTTTTACAAAGTTAACCATCCTAGGGCCATAACTCAAGGCAAAATGAGAGAGAAAATAACAACTTAGAAACATAACTTGAAGAAAACAAGTTAAGTGTGAAAACAAAAAATTACAAATTAAATTAGGTAACAGTCTTTTTATAAGAATCTTTATTTAAAGTTTTTTCTAAATGATTGTGTAAATTGAAGTTCTTAAATTATCAAAATTACATTCCTCTGACTGAATCGACTATAGATAACTTTAATAGCAAAATGTTTTAGCTTGAAAAGACATGTCCAGAACGACAACTTTGTAATTGTGGAAAATCTTAATTATAGAACCCCATCGTCAGTATATGGAGCTGGAAAATGCATACACCATCTTGATGAGTCTTCATGTTCGCTAAACTTTCATTCAGATATGTCACAAAAGAACTTTTAATCAACAACCATCACTAACATTTTGCATTTGAATTCCAGAAACGCTATTATGTGTCATTTCATTTTGCTACCTACAGTACTGTACATGTAAGCTACCTGATTATACTTACAGGAAACATTAACCATACATTCATTTTATTTTCAGGGAAAGAAGGATTCCCATTTACATTTAATTACTGAATGTTTCAAGGATAGTTAGAGGGAAATGAGGGTCAAACAAGGAGACATGTCAGGGAAACAGGATGGAGGAAGTAGAGTTTTAAATAACGCTTTGGGGTCTTCCCTTTTAAAAATGGGAATTTAGTACGGTAATGTCTACAAATTAACCTTTGAAAAGGTTTCTACAAAGAAGGCTCTTTCATTTCTTTCCTGTATTCTAATGACGGCAAATTGCGCACAGGCTCAAGAATACCGACAAGCCTTCAATCCATGATGATGCTGTGCTAACTGATTATGCACAAAGACAAAAGATCAAAATGTATGCAGAGGAACCATTGTTGGGTGCAGGTTTGTCTTTTAACCCCCTCCCCATTTGCCTCTTGCCATTAGTCATCCACACACAAGTTTTGTCTATCATGTATTTTTCTCCTTTTTTTTCTTTTAAAAATAAATTAACTAATGACATGACAATTACTTTTAGAATCTGTCATTTGTCAGGACAGTTTCGGTTATTCTTTCAGTCAATCCTTGACAATATTAACTCGATTGATGCACGTCAGCGTTACATGGCTAAACAAAAAATTGTGCAGGGTGACACAGAAATGGACACGCGATAGTAGTGTAAATACATTGCTTAAAAACTTATATTGGCATATAGCCACAACTGGTGTGCATGGGGGGGGGGGGGGCATATGTCCTATTGAAGTGAGAGAAACGGGCTAATACTGCATTATGTCTGAGAAGGGATCATTGTGTCACACTGTATAGATGTGTGTGGCTCATCAGAATTAACAGGGATCTCAGATCAGCCGCATGACCTTTGACCTTACCAGAAAGCCAGTGCATAAGCTGAGAACATGATGAAGAATGTTAGACCAAGACCAAAGGCAGTGATGACACCCTTCTGATTCCAATCTTCTTCGCACCCTCCAGCTCCTTCTCATACCTAGAAAGAAACACATATTTCTCAATAAATCACACAAAAGTAAGGTATAGACCAGTTTTGGAAATACCCCCTCTCAAAAAATGAAATGGAAGTTTTTATACAAATCATGCGAAAGAATATGTTTTGACTAATACGTCAGATGATACAAATTTTGCTGGGAAACTGCCTACTAATTGATATATCTGGATAGATATCGCGAATACACTTCAACATTGAACATTTAGGCATATGTTCTGTTTTTTGCGAATTTAGGTTCAAGTATGGCCATCTATAAACCTCTGTAGGCAATATTTAAACAATATTTAATGGATATTTTGCACCCAAAACCTTTGAACTGCAATTTTATCACTACCGGTCTATATCTTTAAAGAATTAATATTCTGTAATCCTTATAACAGGGGTATATTTATGGCTACCACATCAAGACATACATGTACATAGTTATGTAGAGTGCATGCGATTTTGTTTGGTGACTACAGTAAAACATGCTTCAAAGGCCAGCTTCTTTGTACATGTGGAAAGAGACATACAGCAGCTTGATCTATAAAGATCCCCTTTGGCTTTTGTTTCCCTTGAACAAGTTTCTGAAAACGGTACCAAACAAACGTGTACATAAAGATGTATTTCCTAATATTTGTAACATCATACCGTATCATAAACAATACATGTACATGATACAGAAAACTCTCATTGGTTGGGGTACTAATAACATGTAGTTTAAGCTCCTATCAACCTTTGAAATTTAGTAGGCAAGCTTGAAAGAGCACAAAAGAGCCCTCAGACTGAGCAATCCATCTCATTCAGCAGTAGCAGATCATGCCCTTAATACTGGACACAACACTGGATGGGATGATGCCCAGATTAACAACTTTGAAACACACTTCTGTTAAAGAAGGTGAAAGCATCCATCTGGATCATGAAGGATTAATTATCCTTCACTGAATAAGGACTCTGGCTATATAAGTCACGTATCTTCGCTCCAGTGATCTCTAGGCCGCAAACAGCCAGAAACTGTAAGAATAATAACCTGGCTTCAAAAAGTCCATAAGAGTGGACAAAAGCTTGCCTACATGTACTAAATGTAAAGGTTGGTAGAAGATTAAACTGCATGTTAATCCTGTACATGAACGAATACTGTATACAGATGTGCATGCGTACAGTACCTCTTTATTTCTTTGTGCTCTCCACCGAATGCAATGACGGTCCTAATGCAAGCCAAAACCTCTTCTGATACACTGCCAGCCTTGGCATACGCCTCCTGCTCAGCTTTCGAGAATGATGTTATCAGCTATTCATTGAAGAAAGAAAAAAGAAATGATGTAAAATAATAATTTGATAAAGTTCTAGCCAGTAGGGTATTTAATTGAAAAGATGACAGGGAGCCCACTTCTAGACTTATAACAAAAATTATTATATTTTGCAAAGTTTAATTGAGCGAAAATATTGTCATCTGCATGCAATAAATAATGTATCTTCATAAGGTTCCCTGAAGATTCTGTCTCTACCTTTCGAGAATGATGTTATCAGCTATTCAGAAGAAGAAGAAAAAATAAAGTAAAAAATATAATTTGATGAAGTTCTACCCGTAGAGTTCAATTCAATTGAAAATATGACAGGGAGGCCACTTATAAACTTATTAAAAAAAAATCTAATATTTCTCAAAGTTTAATTGAGAAAGAATGTTCTCATCTGCATGCAGTAAATAATGTATGGTATGTTCATAAGATCACCTGAAGACTCCATCTCTAACTTGTAAAACAATTTTGTCTTAGTATCTCAAAAGCTATTTCGATGGAGTTGGGCTCCTTCTCCCTATCGCATAGTTATTCATTATCATTATTGGTGTTGCTGTTGTTGGTTAATTCTTTTTCTGTTGTAGATGTTGTTGCTGTTGTTACACTTCAACAGTGAATAGGAATTCTAATAGGACAGTAGAAATGATGGAAAACTATTTCGGCCATAATGTGTCATAGAATGATAAAATGAAGTTCTTCATCTCACTAACCAAAAACTATACATGTATGCAA
Organism: Strongylocentrotus droebachiensis; assembly: GCA_035222895.1. NCBI lineage: Eukaryota > Metazoa > Echinodermata > Echinoidea > Camarodonta > Strongylocentrotidae > Strongylocentrotus > Strongylocentrotus droebachiensis. The sequence goes on from JAVYIG010009857.1 coordinate 44,057, forward strand.
GACACTTTTGCTTTGAATAATGTGCTCTCAGGAAAATACAGTAATGTTTACTTTCATAAATCCTCATGTCTATGGGCTCTTTCATGCTAGAAGTAAAATAAGCTTTCAAATTACAAGACCAAAACCTTTCACAAGACAACAATGACAAATCATCTTGGTTGAGAGTCTCTCCTCAAATAAAAGTCATTTAAAAAGCAAAACAATCTGCCTTGTGATTAATGGTGGTTTCAAAAGGATGATGAAATCAACTTCATAATTACTCATGAAGTTGAAGTTGTATTGCCACCGTTTGCAAGTCAAATGCAAAAGATATACATGTATACTACATGTATTATTCATATATAATTAATTTACTGTACATACTTCATCTGGTAATTTTGTGTAATATTGCATATATGCTATTTAAGCATAAATGGGTCAGTTTGTATGGCAAAATTTACTTTGTAAGTCAAATACAATACTCTTATCTGTACAATCAATCTACTGTACTTCATGTGTGAAAAAAAAGATTTGATAATTTGTGTAATATATTTCATATGTTATTTAAGCAAAAATGGGTAAGTACCATGGGCAAAGGTTAATTTGATTATCTCTTCAAAATGATCAAACCTCGAGGGTAATTTATCACCATATTTTTGGCATTCAGTCCGTTTGCAATCCTCATCTTCATCAAAGTTTCCATCTTTATCTTGTTGAAAGGCAAGACAGGCTTTAATAGCAAACATGGCATGTGCGCGAAAGGTTTTTGGTATCGACAGGGAGCTTCCTGAATGCATTTTGAAAAATGGTTCATAATTTTATTTTTGAATTGCCATTTTTTTCAGCAGCATATCTGTGGAGGGAGGTCCCCTGAAATGAATTTGAAACCAAACAACAGCCCATATGTCTCGAGTACCTCCAAATTAGGGTTTTATTTATTTATTTTTAAAAAAAAATTCTTTAGATTAAACATATACTGTAGACCGGTAATGGTTTTGGGTACAAAATATCCATTCAAAATTATTTAAATATTACCTTCATAGGTTTAGATGGCAATACTTCAACCTAAATTCGCAAAAAAGGCAGAAATGTATGCCCAAATGTTCAATGTTGAAGTGCATTCACAATATCTATCCAGGCCGGATAGATATGATAATTTACCATATCGATGAGTAGGCGGTTTCCCAGCAAAATTTGTATCATCACCTATTAGTCAAAACATATTCTTTCACATGATTGGTGAAAAGAGCTTCTGTTTCATTTTTTGAGAGGGGGGGCGTACCCAAAACTGGTCTATACCTTAGAGACAGCTCCTCAGCCCCCTCCTTTATCAAGAACACTCTCATCAGATTTGTTACTGAATATGCACATGTACATGTGTTCTTTCTCTCCTATGATAATATTCTTGTTATAGTCCTGGATGTATTATAATGCATTTTTAACCCAAAGTAGTGCAGTGTCTCCTGATGTTATAGTAGTATTTTTGCATCATCTTTTGATTCCAGAATGCTAGGAATTACATCACATGTGAGCAGAAAGAACAAAAATCACAGAAAATTTAGAATCTATTTGCAATGCGGGACATTGTCATTCTTGAATAAGAGCCATACATGCCAATTACATTTGAAAATCAGAAATCTGTACAAATTATGCTATTTTTAAAAAAAAGAGGAACAATCCTAACTCTCCTATTCAATACTACAGACAAATTTGTACAGGAAGAGGAACACCTGCATTAAAATGATAATTATCTTCTCCCAAAAAGAGGAATGTTCCTCTTTAATCTGAACAGTTGGCATGTATGAAGAGCTATTAAATCATAACTGATCATTAAATTCTCTAAATTTTAGAACCTAGCAATGTGGGACATTGTGCCATCCTTGAATTATAAAAGCTATTTATTTGTAACTGATCATTAAATTCTCTAAATTTTAGAACCTAGCAATGTGGGACATTGTGCCATCCTTGAATTATAAAAGCTATTTATTTGTAACTGATCATTAAATTCTCTAAATTGGCAATGTGGTGTCAAATATGAAATCTCTACTTTCCCATAAAAATTCGAGATTATCCAGTTACATGCATATTTTCAAATTTTCTTTCAGAGTTGTTAATAAATTATTGTTTTTCAAACTTTCAAAAAAGTTGAAGAGGGGAAAAAGACTAATTAAGGAAATAAGGAAACTCTAAAACTGCGATGGGTTCATAAGAATCAGACTTGCATACACATAATGTACATGCCACTTAAAGTACAATGCACAAGTTTAAGTGTTTAATCATGTGAATGAAAAAATCAACATGCTGTTAACAGACTTAATATGTATATTTTTCTCTTCATTTGAGTTCAACATGATACAACAATATTATCCATCTCAGTATACGTGTGCCTGATGCAAATATCCCTAACCAAATTATGGAAAAAATGTTTGTATTTATTATCTATCTCAATACAGGTAAATTCAACATGCATGTACATGTTGAAAGTTGTAATACAAAGATAAAATTTGAATTTTGCCAATTTACCCTATTCACAAGTAACATGGTACGATTATGATACAACAGATCTACATAAAAATGGGTCATTAGCACTGGACTTTGTGCACCATTATTTTATGAAGATAAATCTTCAGATAAAATATTATCTCCTTTATGACTGTTGACTTTTGATCCATCCAAAAACACAAAGATAGCAAGCACACACTACAGTGTCTTGAAGGGTTCAAGCGGCAAATATTCAGTCGTAAAAATTGGTGTCGCCACACTTTCAACACACATTGTCTTATTTGACACTTCAAAATATATCTGAAAACTTCCCTATAAAAACATAAAACAACATCAGACTGTGACTGTGGTAAAGTTCACACCAATGTATGATGCAATATTCTTGTCCTTGTTATACAAGTATTTTTCAATGGAATGATTCTCATGTGACTATTAATATAAGCCAGTTCATGGTTGCAGTCTGAGCATGAGCAGATAAAGGTCATTGCAGGACAAATTGTGAAATACACGGAGACGAAATACTGGATACGTGCTCATGAAAGTTATGTAATCATTATTCATTTATGCACTCCATGATACACAGGTGGAAACGTGGAAGTATTCTTTGAAAAGGGGAAACAAAGGCTATTTATTTCAAAATGTACAAAGTGGGACCTCTTCATGTTTTGAAGATCTGCAGATATTTGGGGTCATTGCAGTAATGTGCTAACCGTGAACTGGTCTATTACAAAAGTATAATGAAATTATGTTAATTGTACACAGCGCAAGTTATGATTTGTATTAAAACAATATTTGCAAAATTTATACTTCCAAAAACTTGATATTTACAGTCACAAAAGGTACATGCTCATGCATTCAAAATTTAAAGAACTAACATCACTTCCTTTTTTGCCCCTGAATTATTATGCCGCATGTATTTTCAATGGTATCATTGTTATCATTTTAATTACATAAAACAATATGGATATATAGGAAAATGAATTAATGTAACACTATGAATTCTCTTTTTTCCATGACATAACGATAAACCCACAAACCAGATTCAACATGGACAGCTACAGTGAACTATATTCTACTCATTTAATCACCCCCGTTTTTGTTCTTCTTTTGTTTTGTTTTTTGTTTTATATATCACGTAACAAACGTATTATGTAAAGGGAACCTTATGATTACAAGCATAATGCTTCCAAGGTTTCCTCCTCATTACTGCAGATTATTGTTAGCATCGTTTGTATTTAATGACTTGTCATTAAATCCTCTTTTTTTTTTTACTGTTGTATCTATCAAATATTATGTACATGTTTTGTTACCTTGTATATATTTGCCTTAATTTGTAAATTCTTTTCATATGCAGTTACGGTAATGTGAAAATAAAACCTAAATTAAAAAAAAAAAAATATGATATGCATTGCCGTATTCAACTGTCGATAGACTAAAATATTTTGCTCATGAAGTTTTTTAATTTATAACACCCTGTGCAGGATGTAAGGTGTACTAAAAAGGAAGTGGCATTTTTTTGATCATCAACATGGATAAACCACATGACCTGCTTGCTTTTCACTGCAGTGCTCTCGTAACTTGTAAATGATTGAAATCCTTGTTTACTGAAGTTGTAAATCTTATAAAGTAACAATGGATTGTTTGTTTGTTTTTCCTTGATTTAGTTGAGGTTTCAAAGCACGGATGACATACACATGTACAGTGTGCATAGTTTTTTGTATTATAGATGACACCCTTTAAAATATTTTGGAAAATGAAATCATTTTTAAGATATGGTATAAAGCTTCAAGTAGACTCCCTGAAACCATTTCAACAAAAAGCCTTCACTCACAGTTAAAAGTAAAATATGGCATCCTTCAAGAAGAAAAAAAGAGAAAGATCTAGAAAGAAGAAGTTACCTGTCTAATGGGGCGTTGCAAGAAAGTTGTGATCAATTGCAAATCCCTTAAATCAAGCTTAAAGATCGCAACTCAACTTTCTTGCAATGCCCCATTAGTATTAAAGAGAGAGAGAAAGAAAGAGAGAGAGAGAGGAGGGGGGGGGGAATAAAAGCTAGATCTAGTTAACTTAATTTACTTGGTAAAACTTTAATCCTAACAAAATCCTAGGAAATTTAGGAGACTTGTGGGGCGTTGCAAGAAGTTGAGTTGCAATCGATTGATCAATCGCAACGCCCCATAAGTGTGCTTAAATTCATCTCTCATATTCATTGGTATGAAAAATGCACCTGCTAAAAAATTGTAGCAAATTGTTGGGGTAGTTGCTAGTTTTATATACAACATTTCAAAAAGTGTTGTATTAGCTTCCAACATTATTTTTACTCTCATATCTTGCAAGACTGTGATATGTAATCCTAGCAGATTCTTACAAATTGCTAATTTCTTGTAATTGGATTATAAAATAAGCTTTCATGCTATGAGCGGCAAATCACATCCAGGAAGTTTATAATTACTATCATGCATTTTGTTTCAATTGAAAATGTAATTTTTATTCCTCAAAAAAACAAAAACAAACAAAACAAAATACAAGCAAATGTCAAGATGATACCAAAACACTGTGTTTACAGTTTACTTCAACACAGATGCAAGAAATTAAATCTACATCTTAAAGATGAAGTTGAGTTCTGGTCATGCGATTGTTTTGTGAAAGGAATGGTGTGGAATCGACCAGAAAAGGTTGATCATCTAGCATGTAAGTATTTGTGTGTATTGGAAGGTTCTGGAATCATCAAAATTATAAGAAATTTGGCCAAGTCTTGGTGAAGTTACAAGCACTGTACACAGAAAGATGTATATGGGACTACACGAACACGTGGCGTAAAAATCTGTCCTGATTTTTACGATGTTACATGCCATATTTAGAATATAAAGACATTTGAAGAGCCATGCTTTTCAGGTAACATGTTTCATCTGATGTTCTTCCACACTTGCATAATAACAATGATAACGTTCACAAATAATTTTTCACCGCTTCCCAGAACTCAACCTTCTCTTTAAGCCTACAGCTAATAGTACAATCTTCTTGCGATACGATTTTGAAGGTTTTGCAATTATATAAAGACAGGGAAATCTCAACAAACAACCTCCTCTTGATTTAGGTTGTAATTTATGATAAGAATGCTAACAACCAGAATTTTAGCGCATTTAAGCCTTCAAGCACGCTTGCAGTTGATCCCTTACATAATATCTGGTACTTTACATTTTATCGTTTCTGATGGAGTCACTCTCTTTTATTCCTGATAATTACATAGAAAATTCATACAATAGCAAATACTACACACCTCAAGAATTCAATAACATGTTTGATAGTAATCCAAATGAAATTTCCCTTCTACATGCAAATTTAAGAAGTCTGAATAGAAACTTCGAATATTTTGAAAATCTCTTACACACGTTAAACAATTTCAAATTCTCTGTTATTGGTATTAGCGAGACATGGCTACATGAAAATTCCCCAGATTTGTTTAATTTACAAAATTATAAGTTGATAAGGGCAGATCGCAAAGGAAAAAGAGGCGGAGGCGTGGCCTTCTACATTGCTGAAAAACTGAAATTTAAGATCCGTTCCGATGTGAAACTGTTACATGCAGAGACTTTATTCATTGAAATTGAAAACACAGGATTTAAGAATATCATCATAGGTTTGATTTATAGACCGCCAGGCTCTAATCTTGATTTATTTTATAAGGAACTTGAGCAATATCTCTATATAATAGGTAATGAAAATAAGCATACTTTTATTCTTGGAGATTTTAATATCAATTTCTTACCCTCAGTCGTCAATAATAACCCAAACAATTTTATGAAACTTATGTACTCATTCGGCTTCCATTCATTCATCAATAAATCCACCAGAATTAACCCACATTCATCAACTCAAATTGACAACATTTTTTCCAACGTACATAACAACATGAATAACAAAATGATAGGAGGAATTCTATGCTCTGAAGTTTCAGACCACTTACCAATATTTTTAACTTGTGAATTAAAACTACCATGCCCCAAATCATTAAACCAACGTACATATCGAAAAGAATCTAAACGTAATATTGAATTAATGAAGCAAGACTTATTAATTGAGGGATGGGAGGATGTATACAATGAAGCTGACGCGAACATATCATATAATCTCTTGAATAATAAATTACAACATTATTATGAAAAAAATATTCCCATAGGTAAAGTAAAAAATAATAGAAAAACCCCCAAACATCCTTGGATAACAAAGGGTTTTTTGAAATCAATACAGACACGTAATCGCCTTTACAAATCACATTTACACAATCCTACTGAAGCCAATTCAAAAACATACAAGTTATATCGCAACAAGTTGACAAAATTAATTCGTATATCACGTAAAATGTATTATGCTAATAGAATAAAGGACGTCAGTTCAAATACTAATGCAACATGGAAAGTCATCAAAGAGGTTATGGGAACTAAGGCAAATCCCCCACCTACTGATGATATGACTTTAAATGGCTCTAAAGTTGACTCTTCCCTTCATGCAAACTCATTTAATTCATTTTTTACAAACATCGGACCCGAACTTGCAAGCAAGATTAATAGCCGAAATGCGCATTTCACGGATTATCTCCCCCAACCTAATCCACATTCTCTGTTCTTGAGCCCTACGAACCCCACCGAAATTATCAATATTACACGTTCTCTTAACAACTCCAAATCTCACGGGCATGATAGAATTAGTGTGTCTCTTTTAAAAGAAATAATCCACCCACTTGCTAACCCTCTTAGTCACATTTTCAATAAATCATTATCACAAGGTGTTTTTCCGGACTTATTCAAAATCGCCAAAATCAATCCAATTTTCAAAAAAGACAATCCTCATGAAATTACGAATTATCGCCCCATATCTCTACTCCCAAGTATATCCAAAATTTTTGAAAAAATAGTATATAATAGACTCTATGAATTTATCAACAAACACAATTTGCTAACTTCTAATCAATATGGCTTCAGAAAAAATTACTCAACAAACCTGGCTTTAATCCAAATTTATGATAAAATTACAAACGCCATAGCTAACAAAGAACATGTCATTGGTATATTTTGTGACCTCAGTAAGGCATTCGATACACTTAATCACGATATTTTACTTTCAAAACTTAATTATTATGGTATACGAGGTCAATCACTCCTTTGGTTTAAAGATTATTTAAGAAATCGAAGACAATATGTCACATTTAATGGTTATGACTCTGATTCACTTTTAGTTCAATGTGGTGTCCCTCAAGGCTCCATTCTAGGCCCACTGTTATTTCTGCTATATGTCAATGACATTATTAATACATCCTCCATTTTATCTTTTGTATTATTCGCCGACGACACAAATATCTTTTTTTCTCATAAAAATCTCACTTCCTTAAACAACATATTAAATCATGAAATAGACAAAGTATCACAATGGTTTAAAGCTAACAAATTATCTTTGAACACAAAAAAGACCCACTTCATCTATTTTAAACACCATTCTCATATTACTGATACTCCAATTCACTTACAGATTGACGGCATGCCATTAGAGCAGAAAACTCACTCTAGATTTTTAGGTGTTATCATAGATCAAACTTTATCTTGGAATGATCATCTGCACCATATCATAATAAGTATCTCAAAAAGTATTGGAATAATTTCCAAGTTAAGATTTATTTTACCTCATAAAACTTTATTTTTATTGTATAATTCGTTAGTACTCCCATATATAACCTACTGTAACGTTGTTTGGGCTAGTTGTGGTTCTACAAAGCTGTCTCCTATCTTTAAACTACAAAAGAGAGCAATTCGCATTTGTACAGGATCGCATTACTTGGCCCACACCGATCCTTTATTTTTTAAACAAAAAGCACTAAAAATTGCCGACTTATATACTATTCAAATAGCTATCATTATGTTTAAGTATATTAATAATCTGCTCCCTTCGTCTTTTGATGACATGTTTAAGTTCAATAGCTCTGTCCATACCTACCCAACTCGCATATCCGGAAACTTTCATCTCACAAACCCAAGACTGTTAATTGCCTCTAAATCAATTCGTCATCATGGTCCAGACATCTGGAATAATCTTTCAGACAATATTAAATCTTGTTCGACCATATACTCCTTGAAAGCCACTCTAAAAAAAACTATCATTCAATCGTATGAATCCCATACTCCAAATTAATATATTCACATAAATATTCACATTCGTCATTCAATATCCTCATTTTACTCAACTGCTACATACAGCACCAGCACCTGCACCTGCAATGCACCCACTTGACCAGTAAATATCAATTTCAGTCACGAATCTTTTTATGAGGCCGCCATCAATTTCAAGCCTTACCGCTCACGATGGCGGTCTCCTGCGTTCATTGATTAGATTATATATTATATTATATGTGTTATATTATATTATATTATATGTGAGAGTATCTATAGGTGTATATGTGTATGTGTATGTATGTATGTATGCATGTGCTGTGTATATGTATATATGTATATGTGGGTATATATGCGTATATATGGATATATATCTATACAAAAAAAAATTAAGCTCACTTCCTTATTTTGTATTCATTATGTATCATGACTATATTGTTTATCTTATGAATTGTTTTGTATATTATCTTTGTAAACACATTTTATATTATGTATTGTATTATTTTGAACGCAGAAATAAAAGCAAACAAACAAACAAACAAAGTCAGATTAGAAGCTGAATCGGTTTCTTTTAACGTGTATGACGTCACTACAATTCAGGGCCAATTTAGCTTTTCCTCCTCCAAGTGACATGATCTTGAAATCCATTGAAAATGGAAATTTCATGAATGCATATGACCATTCAGGTCATCAGTCAGTGAGATTCTATATACCGGTAAGTCTGAATATTTAAATCAAATGCTATTGCAAAGTCTTCCAAAATGTGATCGTAGTCAGATTGTATTGTGTGCTTTCAACATTGCCTCTTGGGAGTCCATCATTTTTCCCTAATTTGTTTTCTTCTTCCCCTTTGTGTTGTTTCTATTTTTACCATTTGTATTAAACTGCTATTTTGTTTGTAACTACTCTTATTGTCAGTTATTGAATTTGTATTTTCCTTCTTTATGCAGGACCATATGTAAAACAGCCTGCGAGCTGATCAATGTTATCCTGTTAAAAGATATTTTAATAAAAAATAAAATAATAAAATGAATAAATGTAGGACAATTAGTGTCCTGGTGGAAATGAAAGGAAATAATGATCCGATAGGGTTCGCATGTATACTCACGTAAGCCATGAAGCCACCAGCTATGGCAAGGAGAGGAGTCAGAGACATGATGACCAGGGTTAGCTCCCAACTCTTCCAGAAACCAATGGCAAAACCTGAAATGAGCAATGCAGTCATAGTGGGTCTATATATTGGTGGTAGTGGTTGAAGTAGTAAAAGTAGTAGTAGTAGTAGTAGTAGTAGTAGTAGTAGTAGTAGTAGTAGTAGTTGTTGTTGTAGTAGTAGTAGTAGTAGTAGCAGAAGAAGAAGAAGGAGGAAGAGGAAGAAGGAGGAGGAGGAAGAGGAGGAGGAGGAAGAGGAGGAAGAAGAGAAAGAAGAAGAACAAGAACAAGAACAACAACAACAACAACAAGAAGAACAAGAAGAACAAGAAGAACAAGGAGAACAAGAAGAAGAACAAGAAGAACAAGAAGAAGAAGAAGGAGAAGAAAAAGAAGAAGGAGGAAGAGGAGGAGAAAGAGCAGAAGGATAAGGAGTACAAGTAGTCATAGTATGTAGGTAGCAAAAGTAGTAGTAGCAGCAGTAATGGTTGTCACAATGTCAAAGGCAAAGTAACGTCTGAAGATATTGTACATTGTAGGTGTCATAATGTAACACTAGCTACATTGATTACAAGTCACATAAAATACAATAGCAGTATTACAGTGTAGAAATAATACTGTACTGTTGGTAGGATACAATCATTCTGGTATTTCCATAAAAATAACAGTTTATGTCTGAAAAATTCACAACCATGACTTGAAAATTCAATTTACTCTAAATTTCAATTGAGAATCAAACATGTTTGCATGCAATACATGTACTAAAATAAATAATAGAAATGTGTTTACCTGTTGCAAACTGTGATAAAAATTGAAGGCAGACACCAATCTTATCACCGAGACCCTCTCGAACTCTCTCCATGTCACTGTCAAACAATGCAGAACAAAAAGTCTAATGAAAAACCTCATAGATAACATCACACATATTGGTAAATACATGTGCAGTTAAGCCTGCCTGTAAAAGTGATCACTTGTATAGAAAGACCACCTAAAAGGACCACATGTCTATAATTTAAAGCTAATCTCCCCCCCCCCCCCCCTTGAATACAATTTCTCATTGAAAGTTTGAAACATAAACTAAAAGAAAGAACCTGTACACTAAGATCACCTGCCTATAAAGTACCACTTTTCTTGCCTCCCTAGAAAGGTCTTTATAATCAGGTTTCACTACATACATGTACAGGGAGGTGTTTCACAAAGATCCTAAGTAGAACTTAACACTAAGTTGGACTTAAAAATTATGGACAGCCATTTGGGCCTTAAAATTAAATATATTTAAAAGCGAAAAATCAAGTATTTTAGACTTTCCATAAATTCCACATCAAGAACATGAAATCTCCCATGATGTTAGAAAATACGAATGATTTGAATCAACATTTTATGCCTTTTAAAATAACTTTTACAAAATATTTTCAAGGATGCTAATGGCTTTCCATAACTTTTAAGTCTAACTTAGAGATAAGTTTGACTTAGGATCTTTGTGAAACACCTCCCAGGTATGCACAAAATGAAGGATTGTACTCGAAGATGGACTCAATCTAGTCTACAGATTTATGGACGCTCACAATCTAGCTCCCCTCTAGCTCACTACATTCTGTACGAATTACTGAATAATAAACATTGTATGTTACAGATGAATAAACAACTTGAATCCAGAAAAATGACAAATTCATTTCAAGGTGACGTAAATTTTCTTTACTCATTTGATAACAGAATTAAAGGCATCATTTAACAATGTTAAACCTGAGATGCACGGCCCTACGTGCTACCAGTGTCTGTGATATGGTGTAAGGCCATTAAACAAAATATACATGTTAAGCTTCCCCGCCCGCTTCCTTTTGGGGGGCCGCCTCCTTTTTTTTTTTTTTTTAAGAAAAAAACATGAAAAACACTGCTAAAATGGATCTTTTCTGATTTAAAAAAAAAAAAAAAAAAAAAGTCGGTGGCCATCTTGAAAAATAGCCCGACTGTCAGGGAAAATGTACTGAGCAGCCATTTTGAAAGAAAAAAAAGGGCCTCCTCCTTCCTATTTTTCGAAAAAACAGGACGCTAAACATGTTTGTTTTTTTAATTTGGCCTAATATTGAAGCCCTAAAAAATTTGCGCTTCAAAATTATCAAGAAGTGCCTAAAAAAGTAAAAATCTTTGAGTGACCGGTTTTACCATACGTTTTCCCCAATAGATTGTAGTGTTATGAAAACCGTATGGCAAACGCAAAATTTGGTTCAATTTCCAATCATAAATGTCTTGATAATCAGACAGGTGATCGGCTTGTAAACGTCATGGAGTTCCTGACTGACCTAAAGGTTTATAATTATCATTGCAGCACGAGCTAAATCCTGGATTTTGTTTCAGAATCTGAGACAAATTTACCGGATCCCTTTAAAGGTAATACAAAGTTTTGGTATGGGGTCATGAATTTGGTTCAAATGAACATATTGGAAGCATACATGTATGAGATCCTACAATATTAAAGATAAACTTTAGTATTGGTAAAAAAAAGAAAATTAATTCTCACAGAATCAAACGAAACTTACCCTGAATGTTCAAGATTACAAATAAATGACATGTGTCAAACAATTTTGGAAGAAAAAGTATATTGGCTGAGTAATGAGCATAGAAAGACAAGCAAAATCAAGCTAGCCCCGACACCATGTGTGTTGTCCCATATATAGCTTTCTGTGTACAGTGCTTGTTACTTTACCAAGACTCGGTCAAATTTATTATGATTTTGATGACTCCAGAACCTTGCAGTGCACACCAATACTTACATGCTACATGTACATGATCAACTGTTTCTGATCCTTTCCACACCTTTTCTTTCACAATGCAATCGCATTAATTACCATTTACCAGTACTAAAGTTTATCTTTAATCGTTGTGGCAGTTGAAATCGAGTCTAAAGTTATGAAATTATAAATAATAAACTCTTTACGTTGTATAGCTCCCTCTCAAGGTCAAGATATTAATTAAGCTAAAAAACAATGTTCCAAAAAAAGCTATCAAACAATTTCCAAAAACCAAAAATAATTTTTCTTTACTAAAATCGACCGATTAGCTATTCCTGTTTGGTAATTATATATCACAACTACAAGACATGTACATGTGACATTTTCAGGGTCGCAGCTACCATCATACGGCCGTAGGCGCTATTTGAAATTTTATTGAAATATAATTATATGATCTGCATATATAATGCCCTTTACATTGTACTTAATGTAGACATATATAACAATGCTTCTGTGTTGACATGAGCGATAATTAGTGCAAGAGCTAATTAACTTATAACTAATTAAGTTTATGCCAACTGTAAGTTTCAATTGGATCCAGTTGAAACCAATAGAAACCAATGGCCTACAATTGGTTTCAACTGGTTCCAGTTGAATCTGTTGAAACCAACTAGGCAACTGGAACCAGTTGAAACCAATTAGGCAACTGGAACCAGTTGGCAACTGGTTTCAATTGGCTTAGCTCCAATTGGTTTCAACTGGATTTTGGTCCTATATAATTGCAAAACCTTCAAAATAGTATCGCAAGATCCTCCTCCTCCTCCTCCTCCTCCTCCTTCTTCTTCTTCTTCTGGTTGTTAGCATATAATTTACAAGCTAAGTCATATAATTTACAAGCTAAGGTATTGCAGCTGTTTTTTTAATGATTGTTTTTGTGTTTTGTTTATATAAAGTTAACTTCAATTTTGTAACCTTGATCTATTTTACATGAGCTTTTAAATTTCTAAGCGAATAAAGAACATGAAATCAAATAAAAAAGGAAGTCCACCCAGATATTAAGTGAGTTTTAATAGAATGATGCCATTAAAGAATACCGGTAACACAACTCACTCAGCTATTAAATCTAAATGTAAAATGCTTGTCAAACCAAGCAATATCTAACGGTAATCATAAGTGAAGGGTCGCTCTAGTTTCTTTTCCGATACATCTTTGGGCAATACAGGGGTCATGCACCTTCATCTATTTGTATTTGTGATAAAAGATTTTGCGTCCCATTTACTTTTCAAAAGTTGCCAACTTGCAACAAGTTGAACAGTGATCTATACACTGCAAACCTTATTGATAATGAAATTCAACCCTATTTTTGGTCATTCCCTGAGGTTTGGGCAATTTTTGTGACATACCATAAGTGAGAAACTATGTCTCCTATCAACTGTAACAATTTTTGCTCAAATTTGGTTTAGCATAAAAAGCATAGCCAATTATGTTTATACACTTGGTTTATGGTGAATCAATATCATAGACCCAAAGATTATGTAATGTTATATTAATGTGATTTCCCTGTAACGCTGCTAAAAAAAAATTGTATTTTAAGGTACTATTTGCAGGCCAAAAAAATGAAAAAGTTAAATTCCAACTGCATTTGAAAGATAATACTTATTTAGAACTTCCATAAAAAAGGTGGGGCTTGAAAATGTCTTCAAGTGGGAAAATAATGACTATTAGTTGCTAAATCGACTTTAGGGCTATAGAGCCCAAAAGAAATAGTCTTGATTTTCAGACAATTGTACCGATGGTCATACGTTTTAGGCTGCAAAAGGGACATAGTACCTTTAATAGCAAAGATTTTGACAAGAAGCAAATGAAACAGGAATGATTCTCGCAGGGCACTATTATATATTCATTGCATACAAATCTTCAACAGACGATTTCACCTTCCATGTGTAGTAGGAGATTTCATAGCAATGTTACATGGACATTGTCATATTTTTTGCCCCAACCTCATGGAATCGCCCATTAACGGCATAACGCCCATTTGTATCCTTTGAGTATGAGCTTTTTTTAAGCCCTTCTGCACTAATTGGCCAGGGGAGATTAGACCTCCCTGCAAGGTCACTGACAGGTGATTATCTCATCAAATCAGCTCTCAATTAACATAAGAAAAAGAGGAGCATGGGGGACCAACAGGTACCAATTAGGTATTGTTTGCTATATAGAGGGCGCAACTACAAGTAGTGCAGTGGGGCTTTAAGAAACAGTGAAAAATAACACTACTTACTCGGCCAATCTAGAAGTGAGTTCTCCACTTTGGTGTTGATCAAACCAAGCAATCTCTTGATGGAGAATAGCTTTGAAGAACTCCTTCCGTAGCTTATGGCTCTGCCTCTCACACGACAGACTCCAACAAGATACCTGCAAGAAAAATCGGACATCAATATCATAGTCAAAGGTGTATTCAGGTGTAAAAAGTACACTGATTAAAACTAATGGAATAATATTCTGGGTCTTAAGTTGTATTTGCTATACATGTTATTGTAATATTTGTTGTTTATATAGATGATATATCCTTTGTGACATTTTTGGTGTCCCACTTACATTTAAGGAACCCACACCTATTTGTGGCTCTGAGAAAAGACTTAAATAGTGGAGAGATATTGTTAAGTGATTCTAGGTATGAGGATGTAATATTATGCTTGGAAATCACTTTACAATCTCACTCCATTATTTAAGTCTTTACTCAGTGCCATACATACGTGTGGGTTCCTTATGTCAGTGGGACACCCAAAAAGTCACAGAGTAGGTCCCTAATTTATGTTTTTACCCATATGTAATGCTACAAGTCTTTATTCATTCTACCAAGGTTATCATTATAACATTCATAATGCATGTGATGATGAGGAAAATAATAATACAGATGATGATGATGATGATGATGATGATGATGGTGGTGGTGGTGGTGGTGGTGGTGATGGTGATGATGATGATGGTGGTGGTGGTGGTGGTGATGGTGGTGGTGATGGTGGTGATGGTGATGATGATGATGGTGGTGGTTGTAGTGGTGGTGGTGGTGATGGTGATGATGATGGTGGTGGTGGGGGTAGTGGTGGTGGTGGTGGTGGTGGTGGTGGTGGTGGTGGTGATGATGATGATGATGGTGATGATGATGATGATGATGGTGATGATGGTGATGATGATGATAATGATGATGGTGATGATGATGATGATGATGGTGGTGGTGGTGGTGGTGGTTGTGGTGATGATGATGATGATGATGATGATGAACATGATGAACAGGATTGGGATGAAGAGGATTTCGATGAAGAGGTTTGTGATTATGATGAGAATGTTGGTGATGAGTAATAGTAACCCTTATAATGGATGTGATGATAATGATTATTCTCATGGGTACACAGATGGTAAGAAGATGGTTTTATATTGATGAGAAAACTGATATAAACAATGATGGTGATGGTGATGTTCCTGACGACAATGGTCATGCCTATGAAGATGTTGATGATGATGACAATGGTGATGAAGATTAGTATAGCCACATTTCTTGAATCGAACCCTACCTGGATATAAGATGCAAACACCACCGCTATCCCGACATACGTGAAGATCAGGGCATATTTGCGCATCTGCTTGTCAAACTCCTCCATCGGATCGATCGGTGGGTATGTGACACCGGGGGGAAGGGTGGGTAGAGTGATATTGGTATCAAAGTCAATGAATTCGTCTATGAGGTCACCAAAGAAGAGGTTGAGTGCCGGCCACCCGGCCCCATGGACCAAGGCAGCTAGACCCCCAATGACCATGATGAAATAATCAAAAGCAGTGGCGTACCTGAACTGGAAATTTGGAAGACAATAGGAAAGAATTAAATCAATTAGCCTTAATGAGCAAGAAAATGTGTTCCATGTTTGAACTTTGTCACATAGTACAGAAAAAAATTGCTAGATATGAAAGTGCAAAGAAGATAATTAGTTCTTCTTATTGTAGGCATGACTTATTTGTTGGAAAACATGCACTGTCCATAGCTTCTGTCAAATTATATGATGATGATGATAGATAATGAAATATTAGTTGAAGTAGTAGGTCTAGTTTTAAAATCATTATTCTCATTATTTATTATTATCATTAATTATCATTATAACCATTTGTTCTTCTTATTATCATTATTCTTGGTTTATTCTTTCCATTCCTCTTTTTTTCCTTCTTCATCTCCTTCTTCTCCTGCATCTTTTACTTCTCCTAGATCCTGCATCCCCTCATTTTTTAAAACTCATGTTTGCTTTAAAAAAGGAGGAACCAAGACTAATTTACAAGTAAGAATATAGCAGAAAACACACCTCGTTTAAAAGAAAGGAAGCCCTGTTCATTTTTTCCTTCATTTTTTAATTTTTACTTACCAGTTTACTTAGTGGAACCTTCTGCTTATCTTCACCATCCCTGCAAAATTGGGGGGAAAAAAAATGTGACTTGTTTGTCTATTGTAAGGAAAACCTTTTTTTAAATTAATAGAAAACAAACAACAGAAAGATACATGTGTATACTTACTTTAAATAGAGTGAAAGATAGATAGAGATATTAACAAAAACATCATACTCATAGAAGAAAGTAACATGAATTCTAATATACCCTGTTGTCAATTTCTGTTGTCAGTTTTTTTGTTAGTGTTTTTAGGTAGATCTAGTTTACTTTCAGTTTCAATACATATTATATTATAGTCTACATTCAATCTCAACATTAACCAAGTTATGCAGGGCTGTCAACCCTCCCGCATTTGGAGGGAGTCTCACGCCACCATGGTCCACGAATATAAATAAAGGTCAAAGTTTTAATAAAGAACAAACAAACCAATAAAGTGAAGGAGACTCTCAGTCTCAGAGAAAGTAATCAAGAGAGAGGAGGAGGACATGGCTTACTTACTTGATTTCGACACTAGTACCACTACCACTGTCACTGTCAAGCTCTTTAGCTACTCCAGCGACTTCCACGCCGCCGCTCCGGGATTGCTTCACTCCGCCGTAACCCCCATTTTCGTCACCTTCCGTAGCTCCACCTTTTTTGCCCATGATTTGGTGTTTTTCTCCCCCAAGGAGAGGTGCTCTCTCGCTGTCTTTGTCTGTGGAAGACATGGTGGAAGTTGAGTTTCATGAGAAGACGAGAAGAATGAATGAAAGTCCGTTATTTGTCTGGGCCTTTATTAATGTTTAATATCAATCACAACTTGACGTTAGACTGCCAAAATACTGTTTATAAAATTGCCGCATATCAGCTGATCAATGATCATGATATAATCACGATTGATTGTGCGCGTAACTTTATAAAAGTACCCCAACTTATCATTGAACGTGTTCGGTAAACATTTTGGTGATATAACCAAGTTGTAGGGCGGTGTGTTTGAGATGGCGCTCTTTGACTCAACTCTAAACACATGATCAAGATCGAAATATTAAAGGAATAACGGTTGATCTTTTAACTCGTTATTTCTGCAAACTACAAACTGCAAACTTACAGATACAGGGCTTAATTGTAATCGAGGAGCTAGGGAGGTAGTCCAGATCCAGAATCTGGCCTATTTAATTTTGATGTCCACCACACCAACGAAATATGCGACTTTTCTACTAAGCCCAGCCTAGCTAGCTAGCTAGCCGAAGAAAGCGTATAATTAAATTAGGAGCAGTGCTAGTGATGCGATGCCGTACGTACTAATTAGGAGTTTGTTGATAACGCCATCTTCGGCGGCTTGAATGATTATTGTAGGGAATATAATATGAATAACCAGCCAGATTCCGGACTAGAAGGGGAGGGGGACCGGGGGGACCGGGGGGACATGGGGGGGGGGGGGGAACCAGGGGGACAGGGGCACATTTTATTCCTAAAATGGAAGAAAAAAGGGGCACCACCTTAAAGGGGCTTGGAGTTGCAAGTTGAAGGATGTAAAGGTATTATGTAAGTTTTCGAGGGGGAAGGGGGGGGGGGGGGGCATGCATGGCCGGTAATTGCCCCCTCCCTTTAAATCTGCCCATAGGGAGGGAATATTTTTTAAAATAAATTATATAGACAAGACATGCTTCGTCAGATTTTAAAATCTGATGGCAGATTGTTTGTGTAATAATAATTATTTTTAAAAAATAATATAAATAAAACATTCGCCTTTAATGCGGGTCTGCACTACCTGTAGCTACTTGCGCCCTCTATATAGCAACAAATGCCTAAGCGGTACCCGTTGGTCCCCCATGGTCCCCTTTTTCTTATGTTAAATGAGAGCTGATTTGATGAGAAAACCACCTGTCAGTGACCACCAGGCGCGGATCTACGTGCCCCCCCCCCCCCCCCCACAAAAAGTTAAAAATGTTGTTGTTGTTTTTTGGCTCAAGGGGGGGGGGGGATGTTGAGAAGGAAAAAAAAGAAGAGTGTTCGTTAAAAGCCCCTTCTCCCCCCCCCCCCCCCAATTCATGAAATCTTTCGTTTTTTTGTGCATGGCTGGTCGTCAACGAAACTGATTTAAAGGGATAGTTGAGTTATTTTGCAGAGGGCGCTACACAAAATATTTGTTTGTGAGATAATGAAAAACTGAATTTGAAGAACATAATATTTAAATGACAAAATCAGCTTTGTTTGATCAAAAACGGTTAAGAGACGGCTGAAATATAACGATTTCTAATACTTGTGTACCACCACAAATATTAGATAATTTGAAAAATTAGAAAAAACCGTTGAAAAAACCGTTGAAAAAAAACGAAATGACGCCTTTTACGTCGTATATTTCAGCCAATGCCGGGGCATTAACCATGCACTTTGAAGGCATTTGCGGTCTGAGAAACAGAACTCAACTATCCCTTTAAAGGTTATGCAAAGTTTTGGGAACATTTTGAAAGTTTGAATGTATAGCAATTCTTTAAAATTGTTAATATATTTAGATGCTTCTGTGTATGTATTATAAGCACTTTCAAATTCAGCCCCTAAAACACTTCTGCTTTCGAGAAAATGAATAATTCAAAATTTACCGGTGCTCCCGGTAATTTTCAAATATTTCAAATACCGCCTATAGAATATACATTTCTGACATATGATTTCAAAACGGAAATAGCAAATCGGTAGAAACGTTGTTTTAAAGCTAAACTAATATCAGTCTTGAGAGGGAGCTATACAACATAAACAGTTTAGTATTTACAATTTCACCACTTTAGACTCGATTTAAACCGCGACAACGATCATTGCATATTGTAAAATGGCACATGCTTCCTATATGTTCATTTGAACCGAATTCATGACCCCATATACTTTGTCTTTTGTCAACTCTGTGTGTGGCTACGATAGGCAGCCAGTGAAAACGAAATGCAATCATTACTTTCAACAAACAGAACTTTGTTATTCCTGGCTCATTTTTCCCTGATTGAGGTGCCATGTAAAGGCAGAAAATGAACTTTCTAAAAATGTGATTTTCTCTTTGAATTTCAGACACCATTTCACCAAATGACTTTTTGGTAACCTTTCTTCAAATTGGTTTTATTCACTCGTGAAGTTCGCATCATAGGAGTTGCATCAAATGAAAGAGGAGGATCTAAGCTTTACAAATATGTGTCATTTGTTGATTATAATTGTGAGTAAGTTATGATAAAACATCGATACTTCTCGGTTTCGTTTTTTTCTGGGACGCACTAAACAGGGCAGCTTGCTTCCATGCACGATCGTCTCAATTTCAATAACAAATTGTCGAAACTACAAGGCTGCATTGTTTTCATATAACCTGGTACTTTTACGATTTTTATTTTGATGTTTTTGTCATGTTTTTTCCTGTTTTCATGATTTATAATATTTTCTAACAATGTATAAATATGCTATGTGTATACTTGTTAAGGGGTCATTTTTAATAAGCCAATTGGTGCTTTTCATGATCCCGCCACTATTATTTATATATATTTGTTATTGATTTGTAAATTGTTTTTAAGGTGGAAATAAATTGAATTGAATTAAAAATATGGAGCCCATTTCGTATAACTGGTTTTAGGTATAGAGATTAGAGGAATCACATTTCTGTTAAATTGTTCGTGTATTCAAATTAGGTGCCATATTATAATCCGCTAACCATCATGCGTTAATATAGGCTACATGCATCTCAACATGAAGGGACATACACCACCGGACAACATGAATCCCATAAAGTTTACTGGAACTAATTTCATAACCCTTAACTCTAATTGAACTTATGTATGTTTTGCTTGTTTCCCAGGTAAGTCAAGATGTTCATGCAATCCTTTGTCTGTTATATAATGTGTATTGCATAAAACTCAGTTCTTATCACCAATTAACCAGAAATTTGCCTTGTTACACGCTTAATATAGAAGAAGAGATACATATATTATTAGGCAATGAACATATTTGGGAAGATACAATGAAATTTATGAACAAATATAATAAAGGAAAATACAAGAATTATACTAGAGATACAAAATGTGGAATGTGCTTTGTACATACATTACAGCAGGCTGATTAGACAGATATAAATAACTATTACAGTTGCTGCATGTACTGAGTGAAATATGCTCGCTTAATAAATTACAATAGTTTGTTTCGATTGCATCATGCTAAGTATTAAGTAGTTAAGTGCCTACCAAATGATTATTATATATTTCATTTCAGTTTCATTTCATTTGCTCATTCCCGCACGTCATTAAAAAAAAAAATAATGAAAGATAGGGCCCAGATTGATATTTAAAAACGTAAATTATATATAAGAAAAAAGGGAATAAACGGAGAAACAATGATCCAAGCAAACAAATTGGGAAACATTTAGTAAAATAGAATATGGGTTGGGATAAACAAAGTCAGGTTAGTTTGTCAGGGTTAATCCCAGAATAATAATGATATTTTTGTAAAAGAGGAGGCGGTCATTATTGTTGATTCATTTTTATTTTTATTTTTATTTTTAGCGATGCGTCGTATTTAATTGATTGCTTAAGCCATTCATAATTATGGTACATTCACATTAACTGTTACCCTATAAATTGTGGGTAAAATAGGGTAAGGCTTTAAAAGGTACTATGTCCCTTGTGCAGGCAAAACAAATGAAAAGGTTTAATTCCAATGGCATTTGAAAGATAATACTAATTTAGAACTCCCCTTAAAAAAATGGGCTTGAAAATGTCTTTAAGTGGGAAAATAACGACTATTAGTTGTCAAATCGACTTAGGAGCTATAGAGCCAATAATAGTAATAGTCTTGATTTTCAGACCATTGTACCGCATGGTCGTATATTTTATGCTGCGCAAAGATGCAATCAGTTTAATTTTGGCCATTACAAGAAGTGTGATATTGATGTAGACAAATCCTTTACAGCTCATTTTATGTATGTTATTACCAAAGAAGAAGAAAAAGCCAGTCAGTCACTCAATACTGACAATAGTGTCTGACAGTGAAGTCTAGCAAGTAAACGGGTTTCCTTGCATAATTTGAATATTAGGACACTGCTAACGTTTAAATTTCACAGATAGGACATACATGACATATTCATAATTCCTGCAAAGTTCTACAGAATTTGAGGTTGGCTGCAATAGGGACATGGTATCTTTAAAACTTTTGTATTTCGTGCGTGTGTTTTCCCTTCAGTATTGACCAATACTGATTCGCTTAGCTGCTACTAAGTGGCTACATGTTTTTTAAGGTAGTAACGGTTCTAGGACAATTACCCCCTGGGCAATCACCCCCCGGAAATTTACCCCCCGGAAAACTACCCCCGAAGGACAATTACCCCCCGGAAAATTACCCCCCGGAGAATAACCCCCCCGAGGACAACTACCCCCCAAGGACAATAACCCCCCGGAAAATTACCCCCCGGAGAATTACCCCCCGAGGACAACTACCCCCCGAGGACAATTACCCCCCGGAAAATTACCCCCCGGACAATTACCCCCGAGGACAACTACCCCCGAGGACAACTACCCCCCGAGGACAATTACCCCCCGAGGACAATTACCCCCCGAGGACAACTACCCCCGAGGACAATTACCCCCCGAGGACAATTACCCCCCGAGGACAACTACCCCCGAGGACAATTACCCCCCGAGGACAACTGCCCCCCGTGGACAATCAGGATTCAATAGCAAAAGACGATCTGATACATTGAGAGATGGCTGCGAGCCTATAAGACCCCCTTCATGAACCCATATTCGCTCAAATACTAGCACGTTGTCTTCCTCGTTACTAAACATTTCCCTTTAATACATATAAGTTATACAACGGCAGTGCGGCTGCTGATTTCCACGAAGGATGTAAGTTTTAGGTAATTGTCAAGCGCTTCTCAAAATGCATAGAAATACATTTCTCTTGAGCAGCGTTATTTCAACTTTTTGAGTCATGGTACCCTCTTAAAAAATGAAAAGTTTTTCCCAAATCCCAAATTCTTCACAGACTATCTATTTTGCATGACTCAGGCACTCGCCAAGTGCTATGTTCATGGGTGTCGATCCCGGGGGGGGGGGGATATATCCCCCCCCCCCCAAAAAAAAAAAAAAAAAAAAAAAAATATTTCAGGTGGGGGGGGGGGATGGCCTGTCCAATCATCCCCCCCCCCCCAACAATTCACCATCAAAAAAAAAATGAAGAGAAACATTAATGATGAGAGCCCGATTAGAGTAGTTAATGGTTATTACTCGCAAGATGACCATCAATATACACATTTTGCTATCTCATTTTCATAATACATACGTAAATGAGACATCCGTATATGAGACAAGAATAAATTGAATTCTCGCTCATACGGCTTCATCAGGAATTGATCAATTTATTCAATCAACAGCATCATAGAAATGCAGTGCGCCAAATGCAAAGCCGCAGCGTTAAAAAGCAACGAGCTAAATATCAAGCGCGAAGCGCAAAAGTGCAAAAAAGATGTTGAGAGTGGGAGAGAGAGAATATGAGAGACAGAGAGGATACAGGCGCGTATACAGGCGCGCGTAAAAAACGCCGGCCAAAAAAAAAAGAGAGAGAGAGAAAGAAAAAAGGAAGAGGACGTAGGAAGAAAAAAGATTAAGAGTCAAGAACGGTACAACGAATCGTCATCTTTCTCTTATAATGTAATGAAACGTCGAAGTTTCGCGCGGGAGGGGGGGGGGGGTGGGGAACTGAATTCAGACAAGGATTAAGAGTCGAGAATGGTACAACGAATCGTCTTCTTTCTTTAGTAACTTAATGAAACGTCAAAGCTTTCGCGCTTCGCGCGGGAGGGGGAAACTGAAATCAGACAAGGATTAAGAGTCGACAATGGTACAACGAATCGTCTTCTTTCTTTATCAATTTAATGAAATGTCAGAGCTTCCGCGCTACGCGCGGAGGAAGGGGAACTTTATTCAAACAAGGATTAAGAGTCGAAAACGGTACAACGAATCGTCTTCTTTCTCTAATAATTTAATTAAAGGTCAAAAGAAATTGAATTTAGACAAGGATTAAGAGTCGAGAACAGTACAACGAATCATATTCTTTCTCTAATAATTTAATTAAAGGTCAAAAGAAATTGAATTTAGACAAGGATTAAGAGTCGAGAACGGTACAACGAATCATCTTCTTTCTCTAATAATTAAATGAAACATCAAAGCTTCCGCGCTTCTCGTGGGACGGGAAAAACCCCCCTCCCTGCAGCCACCCCCTTTAGGGAGCGCGCTTCGCGTGCTCACTACCGCCCTCCTAAAATAAAATCCTTGCTACGCGCTTGAGAGGATAATAACCCAAGTTGCAAGCCCACATGAGTCCCATATTCTCTGAAATGTTATCATTATTGAGGGTGACTTGAAAAAATTAATAACTTGTAAGGGAGGGGGTGCAACCTGCCACACACTTCTACCTCTTGGTTGCTTTGATCCATTGCCGAAATTATTTTGGCACCTATCACCCCCCCCCCCCCCCCAACCACGGATAAAAATCGACACCGTTGTGACCAACAATGACGGTCGCATAATACCGGGTACCCATTTAACACCTGGGTGGAGAGTAGCAAGTGCAGGTTAATATCTTGAAAAAGGATATTAGTGCCGGTGTCGTGATTCGAACCCTCGGCCTGCGCATATCATACTCCCGCATGACAACATAAATATATAGATAACAGAAATATATAGATAACGTGAAGAAAACTTTAATTTCGGATCATGATCGAGGGCCCATTATACAAAGACAAATACACGATCAGCTTAAAAAGTGACAGAGGATGCATAAATGAAATATTACATCCTAATTTCTTTGTTTCTGCGCGCAATGTATTATTGAATTTCTTTAAAAAATGTAATTTCTGTTATTTACTCGGTAGCAAAACTTCGGGGGAATTGGGCAACTCCCACCCCCCCCCCCCCACATCGAAGTGAATAACTTGAAAACACTGAAATGAACTTCACAAATAACATAGAAATTGAAAGTTTATGAAATTTTCTATAAAGAGCAATTTGGAGAGAAGCTCGCATTATTTGTCACAGTGTTACAAATTCCTCGGGGGTGATTGTCATCGGGGATAGTTGTCCTCGGAAGAGGGGGTAGTTGTACTTGGGGGGAATTGTCCTCGGGGGTAATTGTCCTTGGGGGGAATTGTCCTCGGGGGGTAATTATCCTCGGGGGTAATTGTCCTCGGGGGTAATTTCCTCGGGGGGTAATTGTCCTCGGGGGTAGTTGTCCTCGGGGGGTAATTGTCCTCGGGGGGTAATTGTCCTCGGGGGTAATTGTCCTCGAGGGGTAATTGTCCTCGGGGGTAGTTGTCCTCGGGGGGTAATTGTCCTCGGGGGGTAATTGTCCTCGGGGGGTAGTTGTCCTCGGGGGTAATTTTCCGGGGGGTAATTGTCCTTGGGGGGTAATTGTCCTCGGGGGGTAATTCTCCGGGGGGTAATTTTCTGGGGGGTAATTGTCCTTGGGGGGTAATTGTCCTCGGGGGGTAATTCTCCGGGGGGTAATTTTCTGGGGGGTAATTGTCCGTGGGGGGTAGTTTTCCGGGTGGTAATTTTCCGGGGGGTGATTGCCCAGGGGGTAATTGTCCTGATACGGGTAGTAACGAATGATCTGTCTGCAGGGGAAGATTAATTGGCTTCCTCCCCCTTATCCCTCTTTCAAATACGCTAGCGGTTGATATGAAATGCAACAAAACATCCCAAAGCAACTTTGGCCTAATTAACTTTGAGCACAAACCTTTGGTTGACGCCAAGTGATCGAGATTAATGAATCTTCATTAGCTGTTAAGAGACATTTTCCCTCTTGATTACCATGACTACATGTACTCCTCGTCACACAATTATTAAGTGGCGTAGTTATACAGGGGGCATGAGGGCAAGTGTCCCCCCCCCCCCATTGAGTGGTGAACAAAAAGGTTATAAGATATAGGAATAGCGAGAAATGTGAGAGGGAACGAGAGAAGAGGAAAATTACGAGAGAGGGAAAAAAAGTGACGCCTGGATCGAGTCATGCCATTCATCATGTAGCCTTGTAGAGTCGCATTGAGTAAGACCTATACATGCATCTTCACCCCCAATAGATCAAGCCCCCCCCCCCCCCCCCCCCAGTGGATGATGGACACACGCTACAATATTAAAGGCACACTGTCCTACTTGTAGCTACTTGCTCCCTCTATATAGAAAACTTCCCAAATCGGTGCCTGTTGGTCCCCCATGATCCTCTTTTTCTTATGTTAAATGAGAGCTGAGTTAATGAGATAGCCACCTGTCACAATGACCTCGCTGGCTCGATGTGTGGTCTAATCCCTTCTAGCTGCAGTAGTAACGCCTACCTTTAAGGACAAATTTCCTGATTGACTACGCAGCATTGTGCACGTGCACTACACGTCACAGAACGTGTTAGGTTATCAAGGAGATTTATCATTCGGAGATTGACAGGTTCTTAAAAGTATATACCAGGTTTGGAAACGCCCCCCTCCCCCCCCCCCCCCTCTCAAAAAGGAAATAGAAGCTCTTATTACCAATCATGTGAAAGAATTAATGTGAATATGTTTTGATGTATGTGATGATACAAAATTTGCCGGGAATTAACCGCCTTCAAATTGATATATTTGGTAAATTATTATATCTATCCGGACTGGATAGATATCGCGTATAGTCCCATGTGTATGGTGGCTCCTAAGGACACGCAAACGCAAAATTTGACGTATACCTTTGCAACAAATTTGTGGATTTTCACGTCAAAGACGTGAAAATCCACAAATTTGACGTATACCTATGCAACAAATTTGTGGATTTTCACGTCAAAGACGTGAAAATCCACAAATTTGACGTATACCTTTGCTTGGTAATTTTTTCGTTTTTCTGTACTTAATGGCACTGAAGGGACACGCAGACATGAAAATCTGCGTCCGATATACACGTCTGCGTCTCCCAAAAGGGACACGCAGACGTGAATATTGGACGCAGATTTTCCAGCAGATTTTCACCAGGAAGATAAGCGTATAATGTGTGGTCTGCCCGCCTAGTTAAAGGGATTACCAACTGGTATCTCATAGTCTTCTAATTGCAGACCCTATAAGTGTGTCTAAAGTCTCACTGTTATTGTTTTCAGCAAGAAGAGGACATTGATGCGCTTAGCAATGGAATGCTACATGTTGCAATGTTATTCATTCACTATCATTATCATTGTTTGAGGACAATCAGATGACTAATAGAGGAAGTTCTGAAACAATAACAATAAAAATTGGTACTATGCATCGGTGGACTTGATTTGTTTCATTGATTTAGTTACCAACAGCAAATAAATAGGGTAGGCCTACAATGATTTTTTTTTAAAGCATTTGCATGACGAAATCATATAGAGAGAGAGAGATAAACGAAAAAAGGAGGGAAATAGAGGAGTGAGAGAAAGGGGAAAGAAGGTGAAGAGAGAAGGATATGTGAACAGAGAGCAGTAGAGGCTCCTTAACATCATGTCTACAATTTCAATTCAGACAAAATAATTTAGACAACAAAATCACAAAGAAATACAAACACATTGAAATTGTTGATTTTCTTCTTCTCTCATTACCAAGCAGGCAGGCACTTACTTCTTTTTGTGCATCCTGTTGCGACTTGCCCCCCTCCCCCCCCCTCCTATCCCACCCTTTTATTCTCTCTCTATTTCTTTCCATCTCTCTCTCTCTATCTCTCTCCCCTTCTCTCGATCTTTTCCTCCTTTCTCTCTCCCAATGTGCCTTTCTATCTCTCCTAGCTATTTCTCATTTCTCTCTCCCAATCTGTCTCTCCCTTTCTCTCTCCCAATCTGTGTCTCCCTCTCTCTCTCTCTCTCTCTCTCTCCTCTTCACCTTTCTCCCAATCTGTTTATACTCTTTCTATCTCTCTCTCTCTTCTTTCAACGTTTCTCTCCCCCAATCTGTCTCTCCCTTCTCTCCTTTTCTCTCTCTCTCTCTCTCTCGAATTTCGAATACACATAGTACAGAGAGAATGGGAAGGAAGGAAGGACAGGAGAGAGAGCGAGAGAGAGAGAGAAAATCTGCGTCCAATATTCACGTCTGCGTCTCCTAAAAGGGTCACGCAGACATGAATATTGGACGCAGATTTGTTTTTGTCTGCGTGTCCCTTCAGGGCCATTGAGTACAGAAAAACGAAAAAATTACCAAGCAAAGGTATACGTCAAATTTGTGGATTTTCACGTCTTTGACGTACAAATCCACAAATTTGTTGCATAGGTATACGTCAAATTTGTGGATTTTCACGTCTTCGACGTAAAAATCCACAAATTTGTTGCAAAGGTATACGTCAAATTTGTGGATTTTCACGTCTTTGACGTGAAAATCCACAAATTTGTTGCATAGGTATACGTCAAATTTTGCGTTTGCGTGTCCCTTAGGAGCCACCATACATGTGTACAGTGCTTGTAAGTTGTAACCTTACCAAGACTTGGCCAAATTTCTTATCAATTTGATGATTCCAGAACCTTGCAGTACACACCAATATTTAGATGATCAACCTTTTCTGATCGATTCCACAACGTTTCTTTCACAATGCAATCGCATGACCAGAACTGGTCTATACCTTTAATAAAGGCATACACTTACCGTAATCGTGACGTATATTTTATGGTATATACCAATTAAGTATAAATTCTTAGTTACTATTGAAATTATACACTTATTTTTTATGTAATCGTTGATCATATTTTCAAAAGCTTTCAGGGATTTTTTGGTTTAATTTGTTGGTAGATATCATTATGATTACACGACACCCTTTCAAAATATCAACATAAAAGTAAGCTTGTCAAAACTGGAAGGAGGGGGAGGGGGTCCTCGGTGCAAGACCAATGCAACTATCCCCATTTCTTTTCAAGCACGGTTATTCCCCCATAAAACTGGAGTAGGCCTTGAGTAGGCCTTAATTTGAATTTATAATCATTTGGCGTCTTGTGCATATATAATCTAGAATAAGTATGTGCGCTTATCAGTATCAATCTCATTTTACGAGTTCGTTGCTCTTCTTCTGAATCTTGACATTACTAAAACGTAGAACTGCCTACAAAACATTATGTGCATGTATATTAAGTGATGATCTGTTTTATAAACAAGAGGAGAATACATGAGCTTTTCAATATAGTATTGATGAATGAAATGATAACGTTTGCCCTGCAATAATCCTGAGGCAAATTATCAGCTTATCATGGGTGCCATTAACTATTTGCAATCTTTAAAGAACGTGTTATGTTTTATAAAAATAAAATAATTTTTCATGTTTATACCTTTAAAGGTACTATGTCCCTTTTGCAGCCAACCTCAAATTCTGTAGAACTTTGCAGGAATTATGAATATGTCATATATGTCCTATCTGTGAAATTTAAACATTAGCAGTGTCCTCATATTCAAATTATGCAAGGAAACCCGTTTACTTGCTAGACTTTACTGTCAGACACTATTGAGTGACTGACTGGCTTTTTTTTCTTCTTTGGTAATAACATACATGAAAAGAGTTGTAAAGGGTACATGAGCATTTGTCTACATCAATAACCCACTTCCTGTGATGGCCAAGATTAAACTGATTGAATCTTTGCGCAGCATAAAACGTATGACCATTCGGTACAATTGTCTGAAAATCAAGACTATTACTTTTGGGCTCTATAGCCCTAAAGTCGATTTGACAACTAATAGTCGTTATTTTCCCACTTGAAGTCATTTTCAAGCCCCCACCTTTTTTAGGGAAGTTCTAAATTAGTATTATCTTTCAAATGCAGTTGGAATTTAACTTTTTTATTTTTTTGGCCTGCAAATGGGACATAGTACCTTTAAGGACAGGATTTATTTTTAGAGCTATTGATCACATAATTGTTCTTCAAACTGGAAATAATAATATTTTTTCTATTATTGCTATGCTGTTTCAGTAAAATGAAATGTTTCTGACAAAGTACATGGGCGAGGATGTTGTAAAATTTGAGGATTTTTTCCCCTCCAATTTTGATCGAAAAACAAGGATTTTGAATCTCTCAACATGTTGAATGATTTTAAAATGTATTTCTTCTCTTAAAATCCCCGGAATTAAACACATTATAGTAATGATAAACAGAAACACAGTGTGTGCAGAAATTGTGCCCTCTCTCCTCGCCGGTGCATC